>NRSZ01001115.1:0-60263 GCA_002901185.1 Tolypocladium capitatum | reverse complement strand
ACCCCGAGAGACCTGCGAGTGCAAATTCACGCTAGGGCAAGTAGTCCGCGCTCCTACGCAGCCCTATGTTCGCAGTGTTCCTTAGGACCCCAAAGTTCACTCCATCAAACTACGAGGCCTATAAGGCATCTAGGCCTATAAGGCATCTAGGCCCTGAGGGGAGCGCGGGTCAACGGGTACTCCTGGGAGCCCTGGCCCGCCCGGCCGAGATGGACGAAATGGCCGATATGGGCGTCCAGTTCAGGACGGGCAATGGCAATCGGAAGGACCACGTGGTCCTCCCGGGGATCAGGCTTGCCGAGGAGATCAACCCTTCCCTGGAATTCAAGGACTCACAGGCCACCAAGGGCTTCCTAGAATTCAAGGCGACCAGGACCGTATTCGTAGTGGAGAGAGATCAGTTACGCGGGCGAACGGTTTCCACTTTGGTTTCATCTATCTCTCCCTGCGTGATTGCGCGTCGGATTGGCCTTTAGTAGTCATCTTATTAATTTTATCCGTGAGCACGATTCTATCAACTGGCAAACTATACTGGCTTTTAATATGAGAAGATGTTTGAGTGATATTAATTAATAATTAAAAATGAACTTACTATATTTATTGTTCCAACCCTAATATATACTCAATTCTCTCCGAACGCTCCGGGCTAACTGGTTTCTCTACTTACGAGCCCGCGGACGGATATGCTAATAGATATCAACGTTTGTCGGCCATAGTCCGCGAATCTAGAATATCGAGTCCCCTATTGAATGCATCTACTTGTCTGGAATCCTCCCCCTTGGTTCCTATCTCATAGTACTATTGGACTACCAAAGAAAAAAGAAACCTGTTCCTATATTCTACTCGGTAGACGTCTATAGTATTAAATCAACTAATCCCCTGTCCTATGTCTTGGTTTGTCCAGTCGCGTTTTGCTCAACCACAACCTCATTAGGGTTGTCGAGAGGGACGACCGAATCCTGTTTGTTCTTGACATCCGCCATTCCATATATCACGATGCTAAGAATGCCGCAAATGGCAGAGAGGACCGAGAAGGCAAGAGCAACAATTCCGTGCACGGTAAAGCCGTCGGGTATCCAGCCGGGTTGCGAGCGTTGCCCGCTAAGGTCAAGGAAGTCTTTAGTGTTGGCGGCTGCGTTTCCTTCAAACGCCACCCCAGCAGCCCGGCAGACGTCGTAGTGTTCTTGTGGAATGGTGACGCGTTCTTGGATCTGCCTTGGGGCCTCGATCATGAGCATCGCAAGGCCCGAGGATAGATGCCAGTCGATGTGGCAGTGGAAGACCCAGACACCAGGATTGTCTGCGACGAAACGGATGACGAAGTAGCCATGTGGCGGAAGCACGACTGTATCTCTCCTGGCTGGGGTTCTAGGGAATGCAGTGTGGTTGTTAGGGTCGTATGGGACGGGGTCCCCATTCAGGTAGTCGTAGAAGCCTGGGCCGTACGGCGGTGAACGGTCAATGACCTGGAACTGGTGACCATGAAGGTGGAATGGGTGAGAGCCAGTGTCTCCGTTGTTAAGGACCAGCTGAACGACGTCGTTGTGATTGAGGACGACGGAATGCGTGAAGTCACCATATATCTCCGGGTTGTCCGCCAAATCGCCAGATGACATGACGGTGTAGAGAGTAGGGACCTTGGGGGCAGTATATGTGATGTTGTTGAGAAACGCATAATTGTACCCCGTCATCAAGTTCTTCATGTACACTGTCACATTGATCTCCAAGTCTGGCTCCGGGAGCAGTGGCATGTGATCGTAAGGCACTAGGCTTAGATCGTCGTACGGATGCAGGTCTGTGCTGTCACTAACGTTGACAATTGCTTGTGGGTGTGGAGCGTTTTTGTTGTACTCCAGCCAATTGGTGTTGTTGAGCTGCAAGTCAGACGGAATTTTATCGAGGAGCGTCGAGTCCGCAACGGTGACAATAGCATAGTTCTTGTCGATTGTGTCCTTGGTCTTCAGGAGAATTGCATATCTCTGTGCTACCGAAATATAGAGCATGTCAGCTTCGGTAGGCTCCGTGTACACTCCGTCGATTTCTACAATCTCGAAACTGTGGTCCTCGATGTAGAAGTACTGCCCGACGAACGCGCCGTGGTTGATGAGCCTGAACAGGTACGTCGAGTTTGGCTTCACGGGGATGCTGGTGTTGATTGTGTCATTGAGAAGAAATGAGGATGGGATTGGCTCAGCGCCAGTAGGGTTGTAGAGCGACATAAACTCTGTGGAGAGATCCTCGACCAACTCATGATACCAGTCGGAAACGGTGATGGTAAACTCTTCGTCGTAGTCGTGAGCGAAGTAGGCATCGCTGTCGTGGACGATCAAGGCCTGGCGATATCCATCCGGGTAACAGTAATCCGTGTGGCAATGATACCAGTAGGTCCCGTTCTGGTTGACAGTGAAGTTGTAGGTCATGCTTGATCCAGGAAGAATAGGGCATTGAGTGACCATGGAGGGTCCGTCCATCTCGTTGGTGCCGTTCTGGAACATGCCGTGGAAATGGATAGAGCAACCCCTATCGCCAAGGCCATTATGCACATTGACGACCAGCCGGTCGCCTTTGTCGACTTCGATGACAGGCAGCGGCCACTGACCGTTAATCCCGACGACTTTGCGCTCAAGCAATCCGTCAGGATTGGCAGTGACCCAGGTGACGTTGAAGTCGTATGTAACAGTCTTGGCTCCCCAGCTTAGAGCCGCGAGGGCCAAGACGCAAACGTGGGCCATCCGGGCCAGTTTTGACGACGACATCTTGACGTTTGTGGCAGTAACCGTCGGTTGTATGAAGGAATTGTTGTTTAATTGCAGAGGGCCCCTACTTTATCTCAAGATGCAATGCCAGGGATAAACAGCGGCAGGCGCGTTTGGCGAAAAACGTCCAGAGCCAGCGGTAGTATTTGCCATGTGAAGTTGTAATGCCCCGCAGCGCCGTAAAGACAAGGTGATTGATATGCCTCTGGCAACTCGAGACCGACCGGCCGCCTGGTCATCAGGCACGCCACGGCGCCCTCTAGTCCTGGCACTAGCAGAGCAACGCGTGCCGAGACTTGCCGAAATACCCGCGCGAACAGGATCAGATAACGCTGGGAGTATCGAAAAAATCAGATAATCAAAGGCCGGCGGTGCCGCTAGGCCGCGTTGCCGTGTTTTCCGACGCTGGAGCCGGATAACACGGCATGAGAGTCCCACCACGGCCAATACCTACGAAAAGCTTGACGCGCTACGCCAAGCTTGGTTCAGCTACCCGAGTATCTTCATCTGATCATCTGATTACTTTAAGCTATTCGGGCTCATGTAGGTTGCCAGCCTCGCTTCGACATTCCGTACTATTCCCTCTCCCCGGCTGCGACTTGAGCAAGCTTTTAACCCCGAGTATCGAAGCTGATCACTGCTTTGGCCCTCTATTTCCCCTCATCCCATCCGACCTTCTTGTGCCAGTCCTGTCTGCTTGCAAGTCAACAAACCCATGCACAATGGCAAAGAACGTCTTCGCCGTTCAAGTCTTCTTCATCGTCTTCCGAGAATGCTTGGAGGCCATTATTATCATCTCCGTTCTTCTCTCCTTCCTCAAGCAGTGTCTCGGAGGGCCCGACCAAGATAAGTCCATCTACAAACGCCTGGTTAAACAGGTGTGGGCTGGTTCCGCCGCCGGCGTCGTCATCTGCCTTGTCATAGGTGGTGCCTTCATTGGAGTCTTCTACGGCCTAGGCAAGGACATATGGTCCAATTCCGAGGATCTCTGGGAGGGCATTTTCTACCTGATCGCCGCCATCATCATCTCTATAATGGGGCTTGCGCTGCTGAGGATCAACAAGATGAAGGATAAGTGGCGGGTCAAGATTGCACAAAGCCTCGCCGAGAGATCCCGGTCCACCAAATCGACAACGCGGCTCGGAGACTGGTCCAGGAGGCACGTCATGTTCATCCTGCCATTCATTACGACGCTGCGAGAGGGCGTTGAGGCTGTTGTATTTGTCGGCGGCGTGTCTCTGAGTTTGCCCGCGACGTCCTTTCCGCTCCCCGTGGTCTGCGGTGTGATTGCGGCCACCATCGTCGGCTATTTCATCTACCGTGGGGGCAATATTATGTCGATCCAGATCTTCCTGATCGCTTCTACCAGTGTCTTGTACCTGATTGCAGCTGGCATGTTCTCCAAGGCGGTCTGGAGATTACAGTATCATGCATTTGCCCAGCGCGTCGGAAGCGACGTAGCCGAGGAGGGCGACGGTCCCGGTTCATACAACATCAGAGAGACCGTCTGGCACGTCGACTGCTGCAACCCTGAGACCGCGAACGGATGGGACGTCTTCAGCGCGATCCTTGGCTGGCAAAACACTGCAACCTATGGGTCGGTCATCTCGTACAACGTTTATTGGGTCTTCTTGATGTTGACCGTGGGCTGCCTCCTTTACGAGGAGCGAACGGGTTCGTTGCCGCTCAAGAAGCAGATATTGACAACCATGTCCAAGGTTCCTGGGCTTCGTGGATATATGAAACGGAAGCAAAAGGCGGTGGACAGTGATGCTAATGAGCTGTTCAGACAAGTTCAAACTGCAGGATTACTTAATGGCACTGGCTTGCCTGCTAGAAGTGAGTGATTGTGCGCTAGCGCCTTGACTCACCTGGGAAGGCAAGTTCGCGAAGCAGATTTAGAGGCAGAAGAAGTAAAAGAGTGATATATGCCGGTCTTTAGCATAGTAGATAGACTCATCCTAAGCGAGGTGCAAGGCGAGGACAGCTTTAGTACTTGGTCTCTATACTTGTCTCAGCGTGATAACGACTTCTATTTATCCAGCGCGTTGCATTTGCGGCTCTTTTGGCGAGTGTGCGAGGCTCAAGTCCATCGTCGTAGCCATTGGGAAGTGAACCGAGCCGTGGTTAATGTCCACAGATACGTCCAGGAAGTCATCGCCTCCATGTATACAGCAACAGAGCGTGTAGTTCCGAAGTAGCACCCATCGCACAAGTCAAGAGAGGAGAGGAGTAGAATAAGAGCACTCGTAGAAACGAAGTACCTTGGGCGATAATATAGCTAACCCCGAAGTCTCCGTTTTGAGGTCAAATGGAGTCGTCTGGTCGTCTTTCAATGCTTGCATCAGTGATAGTATAGCCGACTTGGCAGCTTAGTGAAGAAAGCCGGATCAATAGAATTCTACCTCTATCTATTCCATTTCAGCTATTTATCGTCGAACGTCATCCTTTGTTGGGATTCTTTCCCACCTGGTAAAGTGATTGGTTGACGTGAAACTCTTTGTACATGGCCTAAGATCGCATATCGCCAAAGAATATAGTACTCCATGATGGGAAGTACTGGGTGACTGAGTTGATGACGACAAGACCGGGGAACCGGACCTATCCAAGCGATAAACATTGGTCCCAGTGCCCTTGTACATGTGGATCTGGTGTGCCACTGCAGGCATATACTTGGCTACTTTGGTAACGGATTCCACTGCTTTCTATACGGGTCGAGGCCAACGTAACTCTGTAGTCCATTCTTGCATATGTTGAAGAGGATCATCCCGGAACCAGATTCGAGTTCGAGAACGAGACCAGCCCGGCCGCCATTCAGCATCATGTCAATTATGTTTATCGTGTCGTCTAGCCACTCGTTCATTTCAACTTTGTCTATTTTACCCCTATCGTACATAGAGCTCCAACCGACAAAAGTCTTACAACCAATTCAGACTTTAAATTATCGAAAATCAGTGTATATGTCAATGTAAAGTCTCCTCCACACCTCAACTTGCTTCTTCTCGTCGTCGCCATCCGTTTGCTGTTCTATATACTCAACATCCCGTTTTATGTCGACTTCGCGAGGTTTGGTGAAGGTAGCGTGATAGCTGTATCATTCACTGACCCATGGCTGCGCAGGATATGCTCAATCTCTCTTAGCTTCACGTGCTGGCCTCGGATCTTGGTCTGGCTATCCATTCGCCTTAGGTATTCGATCTACGCATTGGATGGTCGACAACAAACAAAATCGCCAGTTCGGCCTTAGCTTGCTTGCTGTCGAGTGTAATATAGATAAACCGATCCATGTTCCGTTCAGGATCTAGGGAGCCTCTTGCTACCGCTATCTACCATAACCATAAGTTCCCCACTAACGCCGAGTGGAACTAGATATTGCCGCGGGTCTATAATATATGCACCCGAGTTGCTGATTGCCCAACCGTTAACGCACTCGTCTTCGACGGGCAAATGGTACAATATATAAAAAGTGGCATTTTCGGTAGGTCTATGAACAGCGTTGACCTTGTCCCCTCACATAAGGCTACGAGCCGTAAAGATGTCCTGGGGATCTAACTCCTCGCCGGAGACGTAGATAGTCTCAAGGAGGCTGATTGCGGTGGGACAATTTGAGAGGTACTGCTTTAATAGAGTAGGTATGATGAAGAGGCCCTGGATCATCTCCTCGGTGACGATTCTAGAAGTGGCGGCGTAGTCCAATCAATACTATAAGGAAGTCAATGCGTTTCACTATCTGGCCATTCAAGAGGCCCTATAAATCTCACAGGTTGCCGCGTCAAAGGCAATGTTGACATGTAGGCATAATATCAAGAAAGCTCTGCTGTAGCGTATTGTTATCATTGAAAATATGTAAAACTCTACGATGCTCCACCATAATTCCCTTTAGTCAGCCTAATGAGCCGGAGATGAACACGACGCAGGCAACATTTGAGGGTAAATGCTTGGGGTTGCGCTATTTTCCACTGAATGCCTTTGATGTTCCATGCGCCGTGTTACAGGTCTTCCAATCCTAACGAGCTCGAGTAATCGAGCTTAAGACTAAGATGTCGTACGTTAGATCCGGTCAGAACAAGCCTATGACCTTCTATCGACGAGAGGATGCCCTCTATTCGACTTGACGGAATGTTAAAAACAACTTGTGAATATATCCAGCTCGCCTTGAGAATACCCTAGTTCTTTATATATTAAGAGGTGATCATCTTGGGATAGTACGTGTTGTAGACCCTCGTGATTCACGGACGACATATCCACCACAGGCAGCTCCTTAGATCGGATCGGAGGACCCTGCTATAGACTGGGTCCCGCCCGAGAAGGTCGTTCGCAGTATTTCGTGGTGATCTTCCAGAGCGAATAATACCGCGTTCAGTGCGTCAAGTCGGAGCGGTTCCTTAAGTCGCATAAGACACAGTATGAGAAACCATATTAATCAAAATACAGCTGTTCGAGGAACCATAGAGGTCATTATAACTGCTTAGTAGGTCTATGTAACGTGGTATGAGGGATAAACTTGTAGCGTTGCTGTCCAGTACCCCCGGCTTGCGTTACTAATTCATGGAGCCTTGGGTGACGGAAGATGTCTGCCACCACCAACTGAAGCCGGCCTTGCGCGCCTCGCCCATAGGTTTCCTAGCTGTGATTGGGCCTCCGAGTTAGGAAAAACTGTCATCTCGTCCGATTGTAACTGGTCGAATGTCGAGCACCTGTGCCTAGATCTTTTGCATCTGCTGCCCAATCTCCGATGCCGGTTGCTGCTTAGGCCCTTGCTTGGCTGTGTGAGCCTAAGCCGGCTCCTAAACAAGGCAGATAAAGATGAACCAACCTTGCGCAATTGTTTTCGATCTATATTTCCAGTAGCACCTGTCGGAGTTGTTGCACTGTGAAGAACACAGTTGGCACCTGTAAGTCGGATTAGTTTGAGATAGCCTGTATACGGCGTCTGCAGGGAGTAGCAGTACATTTGCCATATTAGACGCGCTTTCTGCCAAGATCCTGTTTTTAGTCTCCTCTTCCATTTAGGGAAGACTACCAATGTTGGGTTTGTTTTCACCGCCTGTGGCATGACTTCAGCCATAACATGCGTTGCTTTCGGCAACGAAGACTTCGGTAACTCGGAAGTCGGGCAATAATCCGATATACATTGTAGAGAAGGCCCAGCACAAGGCCGGGTAAATGTTTTAGGGCTGCTTTTCTAGGCAGGCTAGAAAGGGTTAGAAAGGGATCTTATCTCTTCTAGGAGAAAGTATTCTAGTAATGCCGCTAGCTATTGCAATAGCGACATTCCTTTAGTTAATAGCTATATTAGAAATAGGCTTGGAACACCTCAGTTGTCAAGCCGGGAAGCAGATCAAGAGCCTCGTTCACGGCGGTGGCACTGTGGTGGAGACTGAGAGAGCAATAGGCGAGGCGACAGTAGGCGCAGGAGCCGATACGACGGCTGCAACGGGCATAATGCTAGCGATACGGACTAGAGGTGTAATATATTATATAAGCAGCGACAACGCGTCTAACCCGAGGAGGCGCTGAGGAGCCTACTTTGAACAAGGAGCCTCGGCCTTTAACGGGATAGAAGCGACTACGAAGAGGAGGTCGCGAGGGGTTTTCACCGGGAACTCCGGTTTTTCCTACTCGGATAATCTCGATTTCCTAAAAGCTCCTAGTGTAAGATTAATAACAGCTATGTTCGAACATATCCGGGCTACCGCCGTCCTCCGTCCCCCGCCCGCCCCACAACAATCCGTTGAGCCGCAACGGATTGTGTCATATAAATTGAGTATTACTATTCGCAAGGCTATCGTATATTTTTCTATTCGCAAAGTAAACCCACCGTCCGCCCCTCTCTCCCCGCCGGCAGCCAAGGCATGGGCATGCAGCGGCGCCGCGAGCCGTGCCGCGATATCTCAATTGAATCAAACAGTCATATCGCCGGCAGCGGCGGCAATTCGTCCAAAAACGCATTTGCGCGGTTTCCTCATATTGCCATTATATTCGGTTACACGTTATTCCGCCCGGGTCCCTCTGTGCCGCCGTTAACTGCGCCATTGTGCCGTTGGCCATGCCGTTTACTGTGCCGCTGTGAAGTCACGGCGGCTGCGTGGCCGGGATGGCCTCTTCCTCTTCCTGTGAGCCAGTTCCTAATGATGTTAGTGTCGAGGTTCGTGATCGAGCGGCGCCGTGGCTACCTCGCGATGCCCTCGTGCCTGGCGTGCTCCGTCGTCTCTTGCGGCGCTGTGCCATTTGTCACGGTGTTGACGATGCCATTGAATCCCTGGCGACGGTATCGTCGGTCGAATTGAGAGAGGTTTACGGCGGAGGCTCGGGATTAAGGCCCGGGTTCCTCGGAGGTCTGACTAGGCTGCCGGCGTTGACTACGGGCTTGACCCTAGGTGCCGCGGGTCTGACCCCGGCTTGGCCCTGATTCCGTTGCGTAGGCTCGGCTTCGGCGTTATCGTTGTCCGTATCGTCGGCGTTATCGTTATCGGTGGCGATTTTAAGGTGATGTTCGCATTTGAAAGCCGTGGTGTTCAGAGCTTCAATTTGCGGGCGGCGGCTTTGCGTACTCTAATTGGGTGTGGCGGGATAGACGGCATAGGCCAGAAATTTAGTGATGTAGGGGTTGCCTTGCGAATAGTAATACGCTATATTACTCGCACGAGCATACTATTCGAGACTTACCTCTGCCGATTTCTGAGCGAGTCTGTCACAAGCGACTTATAAGGCGGATCTGCGGTTAGGTAGGAGCAAAGGTAGCTACTGAATTCAATCAAGACTGAAACTTGAGGGACCAAAGTTTCTAAACGTTGTTGCTATCTCACGTGACGCGGCATGTGAGCTAGCCATATAGGTAGGTGTTATGCCAGATTAGTGTTTGCAAGACCTAGTTGCTAGTATACCGGCCGTTGCGAGGCCGTTATTGCAGCTAATAGAATATATGCGAAACACTACCTAGTTAATCAAACTAACCACGTTGGATTAATTAAGACTACAGGGGGCCCGAACACGTCTTGGGTCTCCAACCCCTCCCCTAGGCTTAGTAAGAATGTCGGACATCATAAGTTCAACCGAAACTAATAAAATTGTCCCCCGCCCACCACCCGGACCCGTTCTGGCCGCGACAACTCAACTCCACAACTCAATTCCACACCACAACATACCACACCAGACCACAACCACGCAGATAGCTTAATGGCCAACACCTCAGGTTTCTACCGGCTTGCGTGCGAACGATGCCGCGGCCAAAAGTTGCGCTGTAATTGGACCGACATGAGGCCCAATGCCTCGTGCGTTCGCTGCGACCGTGCTGGAGTTTCCTGCGAGAAGAACATCTCGCGACGCGTCGGCCGCCCACCTCGTTCAAGCATCAGTCAGCGACAGCAACAGCAACAGCAACAACAGCAGCAGGAGCAGCAACAACAACAACAACAACAACAACAACAACAGCAGCAGCAGCAGCAGCAGCAGGAGCAGGAAGAGTCAGACTCTCTGCTGCGGCCCCTCACGGCCCAGGAGGGTAGCGAGCACGGCGGCCCGGAGATGCTTGGTCTCGATCCTACTTCGTTCCAGAATACGGCCATGTCCTTGGGCCAGAATTCTATTTGCCCGTCCGAGGAACCATACAATGTACCATGACCCAGAAATACGTTTGTCTGTATCGATAAATCACTAACCCCTCCTATTAGGAATCCGTCATGTCCGCCCATTCCGTTGCTGAGCCGCAGACCGAGGTAGATATCGACGCCGACTGGCTGGACCATCCCGAGATGAGCCCTAACACGGTCGCATCCAAGCTGTCGGCCGGAGACAGTTTTACCATAGGGTCAACGTCTAATAGTAACTCCGGTAGCGAGTCGCTTCACTTGGCATACACCATCGACATGAGCAACGGCGGAGTCGAGCAATCACTACCCCTCGTCGCGTCCATGTCTAGCCACACCGCCGACCAGTCATTCCTCAGCCACAACCAGTTCGCCACCCGCAGAAGCTGGAGACAGGAGCTCGGCGAGCTTAGCGCTGCGCTCTGCGAGTTGCTGCCAAATGATGACGCGTCCCTGCACCAGCTTCCTCAGGCCGGCGTGTGGATCGTGCTTATCCCCAAGGTTGTCAACTACATCAAGATGTTGCATCGGCTTGCGAGAATGGCCTCCAGCGTCTACGCTTACGCCGAGAAGCCCTTTGCCGAGGACCAGCTACCGACGGACAAGTCCACGTGGCTGATGCTGCTTTCATGCTACGTCCGCATCCTTCAGGGCTGCCGCTGCGCGCTGTCAAGCATTCACATGGCCCTGCAGTCTGACCACGGCCTCTTTGACGGACTCCATCTCGAAGGCACCGTCCTGATGGACGACGAGCCCAACCTCAAGGTCCTCCTGCTCCTCCAAATGCTTACGTACCGACTCTACACTCTCGGGACAGTGCTGGGCCTTCCCGAGCGACACCGCATACGACGCAGCGCGTTGACAAACGGAGGGGGAGGGGAGATGAACGGGCTAGGTCTGAGGGGCTCTACCACAAGCTCGGCCGCCGCATCCGTGGCGGACTTTGTCCTGACTGGCGACGTCGCTGAGAGGAGCGTTTTTGGGTCGCCAGACTTTAGGAAAGAGAGCATCACTGCGGCGATTCGGGCAGAGTGCGAAATTCTCACAAGACTAGCTTCCTGAGAATAGCCTAGTTAACGACGAAGATGAAGGCCATGATGATCGATAATTTTATAGTATGGTGGAGCCTTCATGTTAGATGTAGCATCTTGATATTAGGCGGCTAGGATTACAAAAGAGCGCCATGTCGCGCGCACGCAATATCCTACTATCCTTTACTTTGCCTCTCCTTCGCGGAACTGGATTACTCTAGCCCGCTACTATGACTGAAGGATGTGGTATATAGGGCAGTTCTACGAAGTAGCAAGCAATACGTTATATCACGATGCGCATCTATGCTAAACCCCCATACCCCCACCTACTCTCCACCTACACCCTACTTTATGCACATCGCGCCTAGGTCGTCATGTCCCCCTCTGGATAAACTCTTCCCTAACTAAGCCGACCCTAGCGGCTCATATTATTTCGCCTACTCGTAGAGGGTTATATATTCCTCTTTCTTCTGTCTTCATCCTAAAGCTGAAGAATTTAGTAATAAAGCGTTGTAGTTTTAGTTTTTGCGCTAAGCGCCTTCGTGGGGGTCTCGCAGATTAATTAGGCAACTTAGTAACCCTGTCGTAATAAGATCCCGTTTGTAGTTCTATCTATTAAAGCATCTACGTTCGCTCGGATACTACTATTTAGGCTAGTTCTATTATAAACGGCGGTGCGTAGCAGGCTGGCGTAGGCAACGCTCTGCCACTTATGCGCGCATCGGCCGGGCCAAGCATATAATGCCGACCTACCCTACCCCCCTCCAGCCTACTCCTTCACCTAATTCCCCCGCCTACACCTCCTCGAACGCGTACGTAATGAAGATCCGCATATTATTCCACCTATAGGGAAAACTCGTAACCGAGCCGACCCTAGCGGCTCGTATTTATTCTACTACTACCACAGATACCCCTACGCTAGTGCTGACTGTCGTGCAGCAGTGCCGTGGGGGGGAGCTGTAAAGTGCATACTCCGTAGAGCTGCCGTATTAGATCTAACAATGACCCCGAGTCTGCCGATAACATCCGGCGATCCCCCCCCTCCCCGTCCCCTAACGGGTACAGGGTGCAGATAAAATAGGTTGGGAGTAATATCGGAATTACCGGTTCCCTTCCTTCCTTTCTTCCCCTTTCCTTCTAGCTTGGGACGATCTCCCCCTGCTAAAAAGTTCCTCGCATCCGAATAATAAATTCTTGTGTATAATATATGCAGACTTCTCTTCGAAAATACCGAACAGTAACACCCGAAACCTGGCCTACGTTGACCGCGGTGTGGCGAAACCACCGTATCGGAAATCGTTATGTATTGGTGCCTCTGAGTTGAAATATAGATATAGGAATTAGAGTTGAATCAAAGGTGTTTTTGTTTTGAAATGACCCGACGCACATGTCCATAACTCCAGCCTGATCAACACCATCAAATTCAACATCCAAAGCCACCATGTCAGGTCCAGAGCAGGAGATCGGCAACTCTGCGCCGCTGGCAACCGCAGAGCCTATTGCTATTGTTGGATATTCGTGCCGCTTCCCTGGCGGTTCAAATAGTCCTTCCAAACTCTGGGATCTCCTCAGACAACCTCGCGATGTCCTGTCGACTATGTCCAAGGCAGATCGCTTCAACCAAGAGGCTTTCTACCACCCAGATGGCTTGCACCATGGCACCTCCCACGTTAAGCAGTCGTATCTGTTGGACGAGGACCCCCGGGTCTTTGATGCCGGCTTCTTCAGCATCAAGCCAGTGGAGGCGCATATCATGGACCCCCAGCAGCGTATCCTGCTCGAGACCGTTTACGAGTCTCTTGAATCCGGCGGCCTTTCGATTCAAGGTCTGGCAGGTTCCCAGACCGCCGTCTTTGTCGGCCAGATGTGGGCCGACTACGATGTGCACGTGCTTCGCGATGTAGACGCGCTACCGACCTACATGGGAACTGGTACTGCGCGCAGCATGTAAGTAAACAAGTTTGAATTATGAGTTGTCTGCTCTTGAGCTTGAGGGACGAAGGCTCTGTGTCTTGGGAGTTGTGTCTGGAGATGACTGGAGACATCTCCACTCACCAATCATTCGCGCCCCCTCTAACGTGCTATGCGCTGGGCTTCTATTTTCCCATGTCGATAGATGAAGACACGATACTGATTCTGGAGACCTGAACAGCTTGTCGAACCGCGTGTCGCACTTCTTCGACTGGCACGGCCCGTCAGTCACCCTCGATACTGCCTGCTCCTCTTCTCTCGTCGCCGTTTACAACGCCGTCCAGACACTCCGTAACGGCGACGCGTCTGCGGCCATCGCCGCAGGTGCCAACCTCATCCTGACGCCCGAGCCGTATATTGGAATGAGCAACCTGAAGATGATCTCGCCGGACAGCCGCTCGCGCATGTGGGATGCCAAAGTCAAGGGATACGCTCGTGGTGAGGGTGTGGCCGCCGTCGTCTTGAAGCGGCTCTCGGACGCCATCCGTGATGGCGACCACATCGAGTGCATCATCCGCGAGGTGGGCGTCAACCAGGACGGGCGCACCAAGGAAGGCATCACGATGCCAAGCCAGCACGCTCAGAGAGCTCTGATCCAGCAGACGTACGCCAAGGCGGGGCTCGACCCGCGCAAGAAGGAGGATCGCTGCCAGTACTTTGAAGCGCACGGCACCGGCACTGGGGCGGGAGACCCACGAGTAAGCACCTTCTCGTCCTCTCGTCTTTGTTCAGCGGTGCCGAGAGAGAGAGAGGTGAGAGAGGAGACGATATGCTGACTTGGGTGTCACAGGAAGCCGAAGCCATTGCCGGCTCCTTCTTCGGGCCGTCGTGCAAGAGCGACGATGCTGACGACATCCTGTACGTCGGATCCATCAAGACCATCATTGGCCACACCGAAGGCACCGCCGGCATTGCAGGCATCATGAAGGCCGCCCTGGCCCTGCAGAACGGCGAGATCCCGCCCAACATGCTGTTCGAGACGTTGAGTCCGACGGTGGCGCCCTTCTACAACAACCTCGAGATCGCCACCCAGGCCAGGAAGTGGCCCGCACTGCCCCCTGGAACGCCGCGCCGCGCCAGTGTCAACAGCTTTGGCTTTGGCGGCACCAACGCCCACGTCATCCTCGAGCACTACGAGCAGTCGCCGTCACACGAGCAAAAACCGCGACAACCGCTGCCCCCCAGCACCGGCACCAGCGTCTCGCGGCTCCTGTCGCCCTTCGTCCTCTCAGCCGCCTCGTGGACCTCGCTCAAGGCCACGGTGCAAAAGTACATTGACCATCTCGAGGAAAACCCGTCGGTCGACAGCCGCGATCTCGCCTACACCCTGTCCAGCCGCCGCACTGTCCTCCCCGTGCGCGCTGCCTTTGCCGCCTCGACGGCCAGCGAGCTGCTCCGACAGCTGCAGAGCTGGCTCCGGGATGCTGAGGAGAAGGGCGATGCCGCAGCTCCCGCGGCCAGCAAGTCGACGTCTGGCGAGAAGCGTATCCTTGGCGTCTTC
The DNA here is from genome assembly GCA_002901185.1 of Tolypocladium capitatum. Lineage (NCBI taxonomy): Eukaryota > Fungi > Ascomycota > Sordariomycetes > Hypocreales > Ophiocordycipitaceae > Tolypocladium > Tolypocladium capitatum. The sequence continues at coordinate 45,415 of NRSZ01001115.1, read as the reverse complement.
ACCGGCCAGGGCGCGCAGTGGGCGAGCATGGGCAAGGAGCTTCTGTCCGCGTTCCCGAGAGTCAAGACCATCATTGCCGAGCTGCAGCGCTCGCTCGATACGCTGCCCGATCGCCCCAGCTGGACCATCGCCGACGAGCTCGCCGCTGACGCATCCACGTCGCGCATCGGCCAGGCTGCCCTGTCGCAGCCGCTGTGCACGGCTGTGCAGATCGTGCTTGTCGATTTGCTGCGGGCCGCTGGCATATCCTTCAAGGCCGTCGTCGGACACTCGTCCGGTGAGATTGGTGCTGCCTACGCCGCCGGCTTCCTCAGCGCCACGGATGCCATCAAGGTCGCCTACTACCGTGGCGTCGTCGCCCACCGTGCTGGCGCCGCCGATGGCTCTCCCGGTGCCATGATGGCCGTGACGACGAGCTACCAAGATGCCGAGGAGATCTGCCAGATCGAGAGCCTGGAGGGCAGGATCGGCATTGCCGCTGTCAACTCGTCGTCGAGTCTCACCCTCTCTGGTGATGCCGAGGCCATTGACGAGGCCCGCCTCATTCTCGAGGACGAGCGCAAGTTTGCCAGGGTCCTGAGGGTTGACAAGGCGTACCACTCGCACCACATGCAGCCCTGCTCAGGCCCATATCTCCAGAAAATGCTGGATGCAGGCGTCATCGTGCAGGATCAGGAGAACACGACTACCTGGTATTCTAGCGTCCTCCCTAACACCAAGATGTCCGCTATCCCCGCCCTGGCCGGCCAGTACTGGGTCGACAACATGGTCAAACCCGTCCTCTTCTCCCAGGCAGTCCAGACCGCGCTGGAGCAGACTGAGGGCGCCTTCGACGCCGTCATCGAGGTTGGCCCCCACCCGGCCCTCAAGGGCCCGGCTTCCCAGACCATCTCGGACTTCCTCGGCAGTGCCCCGGACCCTGCCTACACAGGCCTCCTCTCGCGCAACAAGGACGATGTCGAGTCCTTTGCTTCGGGTCTTGGCGCCGTGTGGGCCGCTCTCGGCCACGGTGCCGTCGACTTTGATGCCCTCGACCAGTTCGCTACCGAGGCCGCACCCCGCGGTTTGCTCAAGGGCCTTCCCGGCTATAGCTGGGACCATGACCGCGTCTACTGGCACGAGTCTCGCATGATACGCGCTCACCGAAACCGCAAGGATAACCCCCATGACCTGCTCGGCGTGCGTACGACGGACGGACTCCAGGGCGAGTTGAGGTGGCGCAATCTGCTGCGGCTGTCCGAGATCCCTTGGGTCAAGGGTCACACCTTGCAGGGGCAGGTCGTCTTCCCGGCCACCGGCTATGTTGTCACCGCCCTCGAGGCCGCTCGTAGTCTTGCTGGCGATCGTGAGACCAAGCTCGTCGAAGTCCGAGACTTTGCCATCAACCGAGCCATGGCCATCGATGCGACGCACGACATCGAGACGTTGGTCGCCCTCAGCGTCCAGAACGAGGATGCCGAGACGACAGTTGCCTCGTTCGAGTACCACGCCTGTATCCAAAAGGACACGGCCGAGATGACTCTGCTCGCCACGGGCTTGGTCCACCTGTCCTTTGCCGAGTTGGAGCCTTCCACCCTGGCTCTGACGGAACGCGAACCGACACCGCCCAATCTGATCGAGGTCGACCGGGACGACTTCTACGAGTTCCTCGACGAGGTTGGATACAACTATAGAGGATCCTTCCAGGGCATTCAGTCAATGAAGCGCAAGCTCAACTACGGTACGGGAAGCTTAGCCATTGTCGAGGAGGAGGAGGGGTGGGGTGGACCCAAGCCGATCATGACGCCGTCCTTCCTCGATCTCACCCTACAGTCCATCTTCGTCGCCTTCGGTTGGCCACGCGACGGAAGCCTGCTCGACGTTCATGTCCCCGTCAAGATCGACAGCGTCAAGGTAGACATTCCCCGCTGGAATGCCGTTTCCTCAACTGGCTCTCAGGTCGAGTTTGACTCACGCCTCCGTCACACCCCTGACTCCATGACCTGTGACGTCAGCATCTTCTGCCCGACCACCAATGCCCCGCTGATCCAGGTTGAGAACATCGCCGTCGTGCCGCTGTCTCCGGACTCGGACTCGTTGTCGCGCGAGATCTATGCGCTGACCACGTACTACCCGCTGAATGCCGTGTCCCAGGGCTTTAACTCGCAGGCCATCCCGAACGCCGAGGAGGAATGGGCCGTGGACCTGGAGCGTCTGAGTCTCTTCTACATGCGGCAACTCGAAGCGACGTTCCCGCCTAACAAGCGCGACAATCTCGCGGAAGTACACCATAGCTACTTCTTTGACTTTACGACCGACGTGTTCTCGCGCCTGGAGCAGGGGACGATGCCCTATGCCAAGAAGGAGTGGCTCAATGACACACAAGCAGATATCGAGGCCATTCTGAAAAAGTAATGACAACCACCCATTTCATGATGAACGTCGTCACATGATCTTTCCAAGCTAACCAGACGTGTTACTCTCTAGGCATCCCGACAAGGTCGATGGCAAGCTCCTGCGCATCACGGGCGAGAACATGGCGGCTGCCATGCGTGGAGAGACGGACATCCTCCAGCACATGTTCGAGGGAGACACCATGGACCGGTGGTACGTCGAGTCACTAGGATTCGACCGCCTTATGAAGTGGCTTGGCGAAATGGCGCTGCACATTTCCAAGGCCCATCCGCACATGAATATCCTCGAGCTCGGTAAGCGACGAAAGCCCCCGTTGGTCGTGATGGGATTGCACTAATGCATCTACGTAGGTGCCGGAACTGGTGGTGCGACAAAGAGCGTCTTCCAGCACATCGGGGACCAGTTTTCGACCTACACCTTTACGGATATTTCTGCCAGCTTCTTTGAAAAGGCCGCCATCAAGTTCCCATCGCCCCGCATGATCTTCAAGACGCTGGACCTTGAGAAGGAGCTTGAGAGCCAGGGATACAAGCCGGGCTCGTACGACATGGTCGTCGCGTCCAACGTGCTCCACGCCACCCGCGACCTCGACCAGTCTCTCCGCGTCGCTCGTAGCCTTCTCAAGCCGGGCGGCTACCTGCTCATCTGTGAGATTACCACCCACGACGTCCTTCGCGTGCGTCTCCCCTTCTCATGCCTCTCGGGCTGGTGGCTCGGTAGGCAGCACAACGATGGCCGCCCGCTCTCGGCGACCATCGATACACTCGAGTGGAACACGCGTCTGCAGAGGACGGGCTTCTCAGGTATTGATGCCATCAGCGATGAAGCCAACACTCTGGTCCTGGCTTCCAACGTCATGGTATCGCAGGCTGTCGACGACCGCGTCGCGCTGCTTCGTGAGCCCCTGGCTCTGCCTGCCCCTGTTGACTCTATTAACAAACATGAACTCGTCATCATTGGGGGGTTGTCTGTGTCTACGGCTAGACTGGCTGGCCAAATCAGTCGCCTGCTTGCTCCGTTCGCCCAGAAGCTTGTCCGCGTGCGATGCTTGGAGGACTTGGCCCACACCGGCGTGAGCTTGTTGTCACGGTCCTCCACCGTGATCCACCTCGGCGACCTGGACGGATCCGCGCTCGAGGACATCTCGGAACAGAGACTGAGCGGCATGAAGAACCTGTTTGGACAGCCGCGTACCATTATCTGGGTCACTCGCGGTGCCCGAGATGATGATCCCATGCAGAACATGAGCATCGGCCTCGGACGCGTGCTCATGGTGGAGATGCCCGCCGGCCGCCTTCAGTTCCTCGATCTCGCCGACGGCGTCAAGGCCGACAGCGCCAGGGTCATCTCCGAGGCCTACCGACGCTGGGCGCTGCTCGCCGAATACGAGACAGACCTCGAGACTGGCTCGCTCCTGTGGACCAACGAGCGCGAACTGGTCTATGAGAACGACCTCTTTGTAGTGCCCCGTATTGCCTTTGACGACAACATGAACCGCCGATACATGGCCTCACGCAAGCTCGTGTCGCAGCCAGTCGACACGACCGACGCACCAATCGCTCTGCAGCGGTTCAAGGACTCGTGGAACTTTGCAGAACAGGCCTCGTCTCCTCTCACAGGCTCCTTGTCGCCCCCGGGTCCTTCGATCAAGACCGCCTTCTCCTCGGCCACCCCATCCCATGCTGGCCTATACACCATCCTGGGCACCGATTCTGAGGGCGCAGTCGTGGCTGCTCTGTCGAGCACCGTCTCATCGTTTGTGACGTCTCCCGCAACATGCCTGCCGGTTGCGGCAGACACGCTGCCGAAGGACGGGGCATTGGCCGCCTCCGCCCTGTCCGTGGCCCTCCAGGCCTCTAGCATTCTGGACCAGATGCCTGTCGGCTCTGTTGTGGTCCTCGAGGAACCGTCCCTCCCTCTGGCGGTGGCCATCAGCCAGCGGTACCCTGAAAAGCTGTCCCATGTTGTCTTCCTGTCCCAGACGGAGCAACCCACCTCGGCCGGGATCTCGTGGACGGTTGTCCCCCGTCAGGCAACGCTGCGGCGCCTGCGCTACCTTCTCCCGCGGCTGGACGAGGTGACTGTTCTGATTGACTGCTCTGAGCCCTCGCCGTCAGCCCCAGCCCGCGAGTCGCTTCTGGAGCGCGCCCTCCCCCGATCCTGCTGGCCCGTTGCTCTCCGGGATCTCGTCAAGCGCAAGACTTCCTCTTCGTCAAACCCCGGCAAGTTGCTCTCCCAAGCACTCAGCATCGTTCCCCAGCTCGTCGGGGCGTGGCCAGCGTCTGCCGATGACGATAGCCCGATGGTTCATTCGAAGCGTGCTGACCAACTTGACCTGGCCCATGACCCCGACAGCGCCACGTCCCTGACCATTGACTGGGCCTCTTCGCAGCCCGTGCGAGCCATTCTCCAGCCCATCGACAGCTACGTATCCTTCTCTCCCAACAAGACGTACATCTTCTTCGGCTTGACCAGCGATCTTGGCCAGTCCATTGTCGAGTGGTTGGTTGCTCATGGCGCTCGCAACGTCGTCCTGACTAGCCGCAACCCCAAGATTGACGACGAGTGGTTCCGCTTGATGAAGCAAGCCGGAGCCAACGTCAAGGTCTATGCAAAGTCAGTCCCACCCCCGCCTCCCCCACCGCCCATAGACTTGGATTTGCACGATGACGATGCTGACATGTAGGAACCGGCAGTGATATTACCAGCGAGAGCGCCGTCCGCGACCTGATTGCTGAAGTTCGCAAGACCATGCCCCCCATTGGCGGCGTGGCCAATGGAGCCATGGTGCTAATGGACAGTGCGTTCCTGGACACCTCGGTGGATCAGGTCGCGCGCATTCTCGCGCCCAAGGTCAATGGAAGCACGTATCTGGATGACATCTTCAGCAGCAGCGATGAGCAGCTCGACTTCTTCATCATGTTCTCGTCCATTGCCTGCCTGTCCGGAAACCGTGCGCAGAGCATCTACAGTGCCGCAAACATGTTCATGACGGCACTGGCTGCCAATCGCCGGAAGCGAGGTCTCGTCGGTTCCGTCATGCACATCGGCGCCATCTTTGGCGTCGGCTACATGAGCAGGACGGCCGAAGGAACCGTGTCGCGCAACCTCTTGGACGCGCTCTGGGCCAGCGGTGTCGACTGGCTGTCGGAGCGTGATCTGCAGAACGCCTTTGGCGAGGCGGTGCTGAGCGGTCGACCTGAGCTGGGCCGGCCGACAGAGTTCAGTCTGGGTTTCCGTCGCCTCAAGATGGGCGAGGACAAGGCGATTGTCATGTTGCAGCCGCGCTTCTCGCACGTCCTGGTCGACGACGTCGCCGCGGCCGGCTCCAACGACGCTGGGAACAACAGCCGTGCCATGCCCGCCAAGGCTCGTCTGCAGGAGGCCAAGACTCCCAACGAAGTTGAGCAGATTGTCAGAGGTTTGTTTCCCCCTAATACTTAAATGGCAGTTGTACCTGTTTTGTCCCACGATCGACTAATCCTCCCGACAGAGAGCGTTGTTGCCAAGATGATTGCCATTCTGCAGCTAGACCCCAGCAAGTCCGAGGCCAGCATCCTTGCCGCCACCCCTGAAGACCTGGGAAGTGACTCTCTCGTCACCGTCGACGTGCGCAATTGGTTTGCTTCTGAGCTCCGTGTCGACGTCCCCGTTCTTAAACTCCTGGGCGGCAACACCATCGCCGAGCTTGTCGCCTTTGCCATGGAGAATCTCCCCGTGGAGATGACGCCAAACGTCGATGCGTCTCGCACCGACGACGAGCCCCGACCTCCACCTCCTACCACTGCCGCCGCCTCCGAGGCAGTCGCCCCGTCTGCACCGAAGCCGGTCGAACAGGTGCCGACCCAGCCCGCCATTCCTCCAACCCCCGGCTCGCCGTCCGCATCCTCGGAGTCTGCTTCGTATTACGGCAAGGGGACTGGCGGCAATTCCACCTTACTATCCACCGTGCTGCCGACCCCCTTCAACGAGACATTGGTCAATTCAGGTGTGGCGACACCGGCAACCTCGGCGGCCTCGTCATCGCTTCGCGGTGAGTCACCGCCACAGATCCTCAAGGACGACATGTCTGCTGGTCGGGTTCCTGTGTCTGAGACATTGCAGATTGTTAAGTCTGTCCCCATCTCCCTTGGGCAGGCGAGATTCTGGTTCCTCCAGCACTATCTCAAGGACAAGTCTGCCCTCAATGTAGCGTTTATGGCGAAGCTCAGGGGCTCTCTGGACGCAAAGGCCCTGGCAAGAGCGATCAAAGATGTCGCCGACCTCCACCAAGCCCAGCGAACCGCCTTCGGGGTCCGTGACGGCGTCGTGGTCCAGTCCGTTCTGGCCAAATCTCGCCTGGCCCTTGAGCAACGAACCATTGTTGACGAATCCGAAGCACGAGAAGCACTGAAGGAATTGAAATACCACGAATACGATATTGAAAATGGCGAGACCATGAGAGTGCAGCATCTCACCAATGCCAATAACCCGTCAATAAGCTACTTCGTGATGGGCTACCATCACATCAACATGGACGGCATGAGTCTCGAGGTGCTACTCGCCGATATCCAGAAGGCATACAACGGCGAGCGCCTCCCGAAACCAATCCAATACCCCGACTTCTCCCTTGACCAGCACGACGAGATCAGCCGCGGCGCTCTATCCCAAGAGGTGAATTACTGGACTAAAGAACTGGCCAACGCCCCTCCGCCGCTGCCGCTGCTCCCATTCTCGGCCACAACCTCCCGCGTGCCACTCGAAGCCTACTCGTTCGAGAGCGTGGCGACCAATCTTAGCCTTACCGTGAGCAAGGCGATACGATCCATCGTCAAGCGCACCAAGACGTCCACGTTCCATTTCTTCCTAGCGGCCTACAGCGTGCTCCTGCACCGCCACACCGGCGTCGACGAGGTGTGCATTGGCATGGCCGAGTCTGGTCGCGACTTTGGCCGATATTCTCAGAGCATTGGCTTCTACCTCAACCTGCTCCCTCTGCGCATGCGCCTCGCAGCCGACCAAACCTTCGAAAAGGTGCTCCTGGAGGGCAAGAGCAAGACGCAAAAGGCCATGGCCAACGGCCGCCTGCCATTCAATCTGATCCTCCAGGCCGCCGGCGTTGAAATCTCTGACACGCACAACCCGCTGTTCCAGGCCTTCATCAACTACCGACCCGGAGTCAGCACCAAGCGCAGCTTCTGCGGATGCGAGGGCGAAGGTGAGGACATCGACACCGGCGCGACCGCTTACGACATTACGCTTGACATTGTCGAGAACCCCGGCGCAGAGATGAACATCCGCTTCGACGTGCAGTCGGCGCTCTACTCGCGGGAAGACGCGCAGACGCTCCTAAACAGTTACATTACCCTCCTCGAAGCGTTTGCTCGCGACCATCGCGCCAACGTTGATGTACCTGATCTCTACGGAATGTCCACCCAGGATGCCGCACGCGCCATCGAGCTCGGCAGCGGTCCTGAGAAGAAGGCCTCATGGCCCGACACCCTCGTCCAGCGGATCGACATGATCGTGGAGCAGCAGCCGAACTCGATTGCACTCTCTGATGGGTTGGGCTCGGTAATGACCTACCGCGGAATGGACAAGCGAGTCCGCGCCATTGCGGCGGCAGTTCTGGCCGCCACCCAAGGCCAGGGTAGCAAGAAGGCCCCGGTTGGAGTCTACTGTGAGCCGTCCATCGACCTCGTGTGCGCCATGCTGGCCGTCATGAGAACCGGGGCAGCCTACGTGCCGCTGGATCCTCGTGTGCCGCTGCAGCGCCTAGCCAACATGGCGATCGGCGCCGGCGTAAGTCTCATACTGACACACCATGCAAAGGCCGACGACGCCCGCCAACTCCAAGGCCTGGTCCCGAACCTGGCAGTACTGAATTTCTCCAAGGACGTCCCAAGCCTTTTGCCGTCGGCCAGCTCAGCAGCAGCCCCCATCTTCGCAAAGGCCGACGACACCATGGTCGTGCTATTTACCAGTGGAACTTCGGGCACGCCCAAGGGAGTCGAGTTGACACACACAGGCATGCGCAGCGCCATCGAGACGGCCACGGCCTACTACGGCGCTGCCACGGCAGTGGTCCTCCAACAGACGGCCACGAGCTTCGATCTGTGCCTGTTGGAAACGTTTGTGGCCCTCTGCTCCGGCGGCAAGCTGGTCATCGTGCCACAGGAGCGACGACTCGACCCAGCAGCCGTCGCCGTTACAATCTGCGAAGAAGAGGTCACATTGACGGTGGCAACGCCATCAGAATACACCGCTTGGCTGCAGCATGGTCACGCTGCGCTAGAGCAGAGTCCGGCGTGGCAGAACGCCACCCTTGCCGGTGAAATGTACTCTCTCCGGGCTGACCAGGCACTCAGGGGCCTCGGCCTGCCACACCTCGAGCTCGCCAACCTGTACGGACCCAGCGAGATTTCCATCTTCTGCAGTTACGTAGTCGTCGACCCCGACACGGCGTCAAACTGTGCTCGCAACGCTGTGCCGGCCCCGGCCGGGAAGGTGCTGCCCAATGTCTCCATCTACATCCTCGACAACGAGGGCTGCCTGGTACCCCCCGGCGCCGCGGGCGAGGTCTTTGTGGGCGGCGCCGGTGTGGCGCGCGGATATGTCAACAACCCCGGCCTGACGGCAGAGAAGTTTGTCTCGGACTCGTTCGCGTCGGCGTATGCAACCTCGCAGGGCTGGACGCGCATGTACGCAACGGGAGATCGCGGAAGGTTTGATGCACAGGGCCTGTTGACCGTGTTCGGCCGCATAAAAGGAGACACGCAGGTCAAGATCCGCGGCATGCGCACCGAGCTCGACGAGATCGAAAAGGCCATCTTGGAGGCTGCCGGCGGCTTGCTTGAGCAAGTAGTCGTCTCCACCCGCGGAGAGTCGGCCGACATGTTCCTCGTCGCCCACGGTATCCTGTCGTCGACGGCTCGTGCACGAAGAGACGGCGGAGACAAGGACAAGGCGGCCAGACAGCTCCTGCAAGACGTACTGCCTAAGCTTTCTCTACCGCCCTGGATGCGTCCCGCTGTCATAACCCCCGTCGAATCTCTGCCGCTCAACCTCCATGGCAAGATCGATCGCGCCGCCATAACGGCCCTGCCGGTTGACCTGACTACAGCGGCCGACAACGACAGCAACAACGGAGCAGCAGTGGCATTGCTGACGGGACCCCAGCAGGACATGCTGCAGGTCTGGAAGCTGGTGCTTGGTGCCGGGCGTGCTGCATTCGACGCCGTCCTTGACCCCAATACGGATTTCTTCCGGATGGGTGGCACCTCGCTGCAACTAATTCAGATCCAGTCCGAGGTCAAGAGCAAGGTCAACAAACACGTCCCGGTTGCCGACCTGTTCAGGAACAACACTCTGGCCTCGATGGCAGCCATCATCTTTGAAGATGACAAGGGAACCAGCAGCAACAGTGGCGCCGTTACCGAGTGGGAGGAGGAGACAGCTCTGCCGCAAGAACCGATAATAATCACAAAGGGCGTCGCCGCACGAACGGGACAGCCGCCGCGGGTCGTTCTTCTCACTGGCGCGACAGGATTCGTTGGCCGTGCTCTCCTCCAGGTTCTCATGGCCAACAGAAGCATCGAAAAGATTCACTGCGTTGCCGTACGCAACCCGGATGGACTCCCCGCCGACCCTCAGCGCAAACTGGTCGTCCACCGCGGCGATCTGGCCCACGCTTCCCTCTCGCTAGACGACCAGGAGCAGACACGACTGGCGCAGTCGGTTGACATCATCATCCACAACGGTGCTGACGTCTCCTTCCTCAAGCCGTATGTCAGCCTGCGCAACCCCAACGTGGCCAGCACCCGGTTCCTCGTCGCCTTGGCCGCGCACCGTTCCATCCCAATCCACTACGTCTCCACTGCCTCCGTCGGCCGTCTCCTTCTCACCTCGCCGCAGCGGACCAAGAAGGGGCACGGGGATACGACGTTCCCCGAGGTCAGCCTCTCGCACGTCCCGCCGCCTCCCGAATGGGCAGATGCCTACACGGCATCCAAGTGGGCGAGCGAAGTGCTCCTTGAGAAGGCCGCAGCCCGCTTCGGCCTGCCTGTCGCCATACACCGCCTCACCAACGTTACTGCCAACCCTGGTCCCGAAAGCGGCCTCCAGCCCCCGAGCACCGACGTGGTCGATAGTGTCGTCGAGTACAGCTTGAAGATGCGTGCCGTGCCCAACCCTACGACGGCAAGATGGCGCGGCGTGTTGGACTTCGTCTCCGTGGGCAGTGTTGCACGGGGAGTGGTGAATGCTGCGGTGCAGTCTCTGCCGCCAGCAACGGTCAGATTCCTCTTCCAGAGCAGCGAGCAGGTGGTGCCCATTGAGCGCATCGGCGGATACGTCGCCAAACGACTGAATGTCTCGGAGGCAGAGGTGCGAGTCTTGCCCCTAGACCGGTGGCTGGCACTCGCTCGTTCGGCGGGCTTGGAGGAGCTGGTTGCCGTGTTTCTCGAGGAAGCTACGAAAAGGGGGGACGGGGGAATTGTTTTTCAGGAGATTATCAAAAGTTGAGACGTCCAAGTTTAACCTTTGGGCTTGGCTGTGTCTATTTCTGTTCTTCTACTCACATGATGTATGATTAGCCCGGCATTTTAAAAAGGCCATTTAATGCATTATCTTGATGCCGTCTTGCAACTGCTCAGCTGCATTGTGAAGTGATTTCGAAGCGATTTTTCTCTATGTCCTATTATAAACAGAGTCCCATCAATTCCACTTAGACGACACCCCAGCCTCGCTTATATAAACCCTTTGTTATTCTTGTTGTCCTAATTAATATTCAAGCCCCAATTCTAGATTGGCGGGGTCTTCTTCAAAACCCTCCAAAGCAGTATAAATACACGCAAGTGAGCTCCTCGTGGTTGCAAAATTCTAGTGGTAAGCGTCTAACTAGGTGTGATTTACAACTTGTTTTTTGTCTCTTATCTACTTGGGAGTCCAACTTCCTTTCAGTTCCTTGTGCACCAATATTCAATTGCCACAGCCGAGCACTGCTGGTCTTCCGCACAAGCATTCATTCCTCATCCCCTTAGTCGCTGATTACAGCAAGCCCATCGTGCTGGCAACTCCGAGAAAGCAGAAGAGAACGCCAGGGCCACCAGTAATGTATTTGCGGAGGAAAACCACAGAGCGGTAGCTCCGGATAAAATCAGCGGTTACGGGGGCGCCAAAGTCGCGGAAACCATGTACCATGAGGTCCCACATGACGTTTCCAGCCGTGCCACCGGCCACTGCGGGTATCACTAACGTAACATGCGTGTCAGTGATGTCCCTACTTCGTCGAGAGGGCAAGAAGCAAGCTTACTGTAACCGGCCTGGCATAGCAGGGCCAGGAACCAGAACGTCTGGGCATTCCCCGGCGGTGCGTAATACAAGCTCAGACCGGTGAGTAGGGTGCCGACTCCCCACACAACGATCTGATGGGACACTTGCGGGTTGAAGAAGCCCTCGACCCAGCGCGGAAACACCTTTGCCCGGGCGTCCACCGACATGGAGGGGTTGCTAAAGGCGTTGAAGGCGAACCCCTGAGTGACTGTCCCGGTCAAACTGGAATTCAATGTTTGTGTTAGCTATTCGCATCCTCTTGGTGATGACATGTGTGGCCACTGTCTCGGAGCTTACTGTGATGCATGGCTGACCAGGGCAGCTATGGGGATTAACTGAGCGTACGACGCCATCTTCACGTCCTCTCCTCCTTTGCGAAAATGTTGCTGGCGCAAAGGGTCGTGGTTTTGAAACGGGCAAACCCTATGCACGCTGTACTGTCGACTGATTTTAGACACGGATCGTCCAATCTCGCTTTCCATCGATCTACGGGTCCTCGGCCGGAAACCACCAAACCAAACCGTGAGAAGCCCCGCATTACGATGGTTTTCGGGTCGGAGCGGAGTGTAGGGATAGTAAGCAGCTGACCACTCATGTAGGGTACTGCACAATCAGCGTGCGGGCTTAGCTAGCAAAGGGTTCCTGCTTACGAACCCAGTTTCGGATATTCCGATATGAGCCTCGACGAGACGTTTCCGCTTAGCAATGCAATGGATGCCGATTCTTGGCAAGCGACCTGCCCCATAACTGCCATTGCTACGTCCTCGGATGGTTTGGTCTTTTGCAGACTGAAATTGCTGGAAGTACCGAAGAGCTCAAAGGGTCATCCGGTACCGGTGTGTTTCTTATCTCTGGAGCAAAAGAATATCAATGACAAGAAGAAGCTGTTTGCTTGCTATCCACAGCAAGGATGAATGACTCTCTGAACTCTATACTTTGATTTATTCCATACCAATGTGCCAGCTTTAACGCGCCGTGGCAGTCGTGCACCCTGAAGTCACCCGAACCAGCCACAACTGCACCGCGGTTAAAACGACCATTTGTCTCGCTGATTCCATGGGATCAACTCGCCCCTCGTTCATCCTCAACAGCCAGCCCCCATCAGCCATGCATCCCTTCTTCTCGTCGCCCTTCTGGGACTTTGAGCTCACGCGCCTCCTGGGCACCGCGCCCGCCGGCGGCTGCGATGCTGCCGAGTTCCTCCAGGTTGTGGGCGAGCTGCGCAAACATGACCCGGAAAGCTGGTACCGGGCCTGGCTGAGGCAGGCAGAGACAGTCTTTGCCTCAGGGCTTGAGGCCGAGCAACGCCGGATGGGCAGCCTTGCGCGCGGCTACTTTCTGCGCGCGGCGAACTACTTCCGCACCGCACCATACATGCTGTTCGACGCCACCGATGAGCGGATACTCGCGTGTTCAGCTAAAAGCATTGAAGCTTTTGAGCATGCTACGGCGCACATGAACGCCAAGGTACTGGCGCTCACAATTCCCTACACAGATGAGCGCTCCACTACTACCGTGGACCTGCCGGCGTATCTTGTCTTGCCACCCGAGTCGAAGCGTCTCAAGGCGCAGAAGACACCCCTAGTAGTTGTGGTGGGTGGCGCCGACTCGACCATGGAGGAGATGTACTTTATGCTTGGAGCCACGGGCCCAGAGCTGGGGTACGCCGTCCTCCTCTTTGACGGGCCGGGTCAGGGTCGCGTGTTCAAGAGCCACGGAGTCAACCTGCGACCCGACTTTGAGGTCGCCGTGTCGTCCGTGCTGGACCGCGTGTGGGAGCTCTCGTCCGAGCGTCCGGACCTGAACCTCGACCTGGAGCACATTGCCCTGGCCGGCGTGTCAATGGGCGGCTACTACGCTCTGCGCGGCGCCGCTGCCGACCAGCGCGTGGCCGCTGTCGTGGCCGGCGATCCCTTTTTCGACATGTGGGAGTTTGCGCTTACGCGTCTACCCGGCTGGTTCGCCAACGCCTGGATGGCCGGCTATGTCCCGGACGGCTTCTTCAACTGGTCATGCCGCTTTCACATGAGCGTCGACTTCCCCACCCGCTGGGAGTTTGGTACCACGCTTTCCATCATGGGACAGGACAGTCCAGCCAACCTGCTGCGGGAGTTTCAGCGGTATACGCTCAGGGAGGATGGCAATCTCAAGGTCAACAATAACGCCAAGTCCAAGACCAATGGACACGCGGCGGCAGGAGAAGAGAAGGACGATAACCTGCTATTGTCCCGCATTAAGTGCCCCGTTATGTTGACGGGCGCCAGCCTGGCGCTCTACCAGCACCCGGAGGAGAGCACCTATAAGATTGCCAAGCTGCTGGTCAATGTCCCCGAGCAGAAAAAGGAGTTGTGGATCCCGGGCACAGCGGGCGAAGGGGCCTTGACTGCCAAGGTAGGCGCCTGGTATCAACTGGCCGGCAAGTCGTTTAGCTTTTTGGACAAACACTGGGAGATTGTGCGGTGACTTCGGCTGGACTGAGGCGTTATGGCCGGGAGAGGCATATGATTGTAGCTATTCCTTGAACTGCCAGGGTGGCAACATCACTAAACCGGATTCAAGTGTAATATTCCTACAATCATGGAGCCAGGATGGAGATACCAAACCTTCACTATCGGCGTTCAGATGTAACGAAATATTCAAAAGAAGCAGAAGAGTAGAGCAGGAATAAGGCGGGAGAGATCTTTTTGAAGATGTCATCAGATCTCATTGCCACGCGCGGCCAGTAAACTAACTCTAAGCGTTAACCGAAATACACGCAAGGCATTTGCTGCGTGTTATGAATAGACGGAGTGTAGAGTACGGACTACGGAATACGATACTTCGTTCGGCAAGCACTATCAAGGTGTATTACGTGAACTCCCTACCTTTCTTACCCTTGTCACCTAAACCGTACCGTAGCCAAGCCCCTGTGTATATACCATGTTTGACCCACCACCCTCTAGCCCTCTATATGCGTGAAACTCACTGTGAAGGGAACTAACCTGCCTGTCTCGGCTGTGGCTGCAGCCACTATGGGCCTTTAGAGGCAGACATTAGCCAGTGCTTACGAGTACTCGTATGTACTTAATATCCGTCAGCCTCGGTAGGGTAGAGTATCCAATAGCCGATCATTACTCCGTACAGAGGAACCCTTTAATGTTTTTTATATAAATAATAGAGATAAGAAGTAGAAGACGTCTAAGTCGTAGTAGCTAGCTACTAAGAGCTATAGGAATTCTATTTAATTAATATAGGAAACCCCCGAAGGGGGAAGACATATTATCCTCCTCTTAAAGTACGAGTAGGATCGGGTTCGGGGCGGCGAAGGGGCAGGGTTAAGTAGCTAGGGGTCTGTTCGAATCTAACTACGAAGTAGGGAGGGTGGTGTCTAGGCTTGGGGAGCATTAGGGCTAGTCGATGAGCAAGGGGGACAAGAGAGTGGGGAATGGGGTAGGGTGGGGGTTCGGCGATGGCTACTCCGTACGGAGTACGAAGTACAGCGGACAGTATATCACGGGGGCGTTTCGCGGGGGCGCATATCGCTCTTAATATAGGGGGGGTTACGGGAGGTGGGAGGTGTGCATCTCCTAGGGTTATGATTTAGCTATTATTTTCTTTCCCTTTTAATCGGCAATATGGTAGACGAGCTTTTCACCCCTAACCTGGCCCTTCTCTAGCATCTGCACGCCCTCCGGGACAGATGCCAATCCGCCTGGTCGCACCGAGGGAGGATGCGGCTTGATCAGGCCACGGTCCACGACATCCTGCACCAAGTGCCGGAACCAGTTCTCTCCCCAGTCACGTCTCTCCTGGTTAAACTCGAAGCGATACGGCTCCTCCAGTGCCTCGCCGCGTCCTACCAGGGAGATGCCCAGAACCCAGTTCCACTTTACAGAGCGGCTGCGAACGCCCTTGCCGGCGAGAACATCCTCTGGCAGAGCCTCAAGTCCAACATAGCGCCCGCCTCCGCGGCCAATGACGGCCTCGCACACAGCTACGCTACGGGCATCCGTGATAATGTCGAGCACGTATCGGAGCGTACCCCGCGTATAGTCCTTGATATCGGCCACGCACGTGGGAGAGCGGTGGTCAAACACCTTCTCGGCGCCATACTTTTGCACGAGGGCAAAGTTTGCGGGAGAGCAGGTCGATATCACGCGGAAACCGGACCTGGACAGCATGGGATGTTAGAATTTGGGAGAGTGGCAAACTGTTGATATCTCATTTTGTTACGGGAGAGAGGACAGTGGAGGAGAGGAGGGGGTTGGGGGGGAGAGTGGAGAGGGTTGGGGGAGAGAGAGGAGCGAGAGAAAGAGAGACATGCAGTTTAAGAAGCTGGATTGCCATGGTTCCCGTTGCGGTGCTTCCTCCGTAGACCAGCACAAATGGCTTCCTCGGGGCACTGGCAGAAGAAGGTCCGTCTAGAAGCTGGTAGTCGTCATCCTCCGCCTCGAAGCGTAGGCCCATGGTATCGGGAGCGAAAAGAGCCAGGCCGGCGGTGCCGATGCCGCACCCGCCGATGGCCGCGGCATCGTCAAAGGACATGCTGCTAGGAACCTTCCAGGTCAACGCCGCCACGGCACAGACATACTCGGCAAAGGAACCGGTGGTGGGGTCCACCGGGTTTGCTCCGTGCACGGCGCTGGACACCCGGTCGCCGACCCGGATGCCCAGGCCGGGCGTGGCGGCGACGGCGCTTCCGAGCCGGACCACGACGCCGGCAAAGTCGCTGCCGCTGGAGGCTCCCGGCGTGGGAAAACGCGAGGGCATTTTCCAGTCGCACGGGTTGATGGCGACGGCGTGCACACGCACCAGGACTTCGTCGGGTCGGGGTTCAGGCACAGCGATTGTCGAGAGAATCTGCTTGCCCGGCGGGTCGGAGCCTTGGACAATGGCGCGCATAGTGGTCGGGACGGTGAACATCCTGGCTGTGGTGGGCTTGGTACATAGATTGCAAAGAAAATAAATAAATAAAATAAGAACAAAGAAGAAGAAGAAGAAGAAGAAGAAGAAGTTGAGTAATAAAGGCAATGGAGCATGGTGTTGATTTTCATTCGCTCCAAATCGTCCGTCTGCCTGTCAAGTCGGGACTTTGCTTCGTGTACGTATTGCGGCTCACATACGTACCCGTCAGGTTCCCGAAACAGTTTTATGGGGCCGATTGACGGCATAATCAAAACCTCCGAAGGTACAGTTACATCGCATATACCCCGCCTCATAATGTCAAACCATAGTCCGGACACATATACGGAGTACTACCCCCATAACACCGAACTTCAGTGAGCTCCGACGAAGAATGGGCTCCGATCCGGCCGTCTTGTGAAAGCCATAGTAATCTTTCATTCATAACAGCCCTCCCCTCATTTCGATCCAGGGGCTGGTTCTCCTGCGCTCTCCCTTTCGCAATCTCGTCTCCTCTCCTCTCAAGCCCCCCCCCTTACACATGCAATCCATACCATGACTGCTGTCTCGTGGCTCAGAGGTCTTGGTGCCATCACGGCCAGCCTTCTCCTCCTGGCAGACCAGACCCATGCTTCGAGCTTCGGCCATGACCAACAGAAGATCTTGGCGTCGCCGCCAGCCGCTGTCGGCGACCCGTTTGACCGGTCCCAGGTCGCGCACTGGAGGCGCGAGTGCAAAGAGTTTCCTGCCACGTCCTTTGACACGGTCAAGGGCGCTGTGCAACTCGGGCCCACGGCGCGCGACCAGCATCCTTTCCTCCCCAGGCTCTCAGACATGAACGAGACGGCGTGGGAGCAGTGGGTGTTTGACGCCACATCAGACAACGGGGCCACCAGCATCTTGGTGGGCCTGTGCCGGGATCCAGGATATGCCTTCTTCGGCCAGGGCAACCTGCACATCCAATTCTACGCAGCCCTGGGACCCGGAAAAACCATCAAGGACCTGGTCTTCCTCGAAAAGTCCTCCGTGTTTGACTGCGGTGACTACATTGCCAGCCACTGGGCCTCGGCGCCGTCCAAGGGCTATGAAGCCATCTTCATTGCCAACCGAGACTCTACGCTCGCCACGCTGCGACTGACCACGCCCCGATTCCACGGCAATCTAACCTTTGCGTCTGCCGCGCTGGGCCACTTTCCAGATGGGTCACCGCTGGAGGAACAGCATCTGCCGGGGCAGCAGGCCAAGGGTGGAGCCGTCGAGCCGTCGTTTGTGTCTCCCGGCTTGCACATGTTCAACGCCATTGCCGGGGCGCACGTCTCTGGCGACATTGTCATTGACGGCGAGCCCCTCGCGACGCGGTTCACTGCCCACGGTGGCGGTGGTGTGCTGCGCATCTGGGCGGCGGCCAACTGGTTCGATATAGTCGCCGGGTTCCGCATAATTCGAGCGTCGGCCGGCCCTTACTCGTTCTTCTTCTGGGACTCGTTGTCGCGCTGGGCCCCGACACCCACCACCTTCCAATGGGGTGTGCTCTACCGCGGCGCCGAGCAGCTTGTGGCTACGCGGCTCGGCCTCGGGGCGCAAGAAGATGGCAAGGAGCAGAAGAAGGGCACGGGAAATAAACAAAAAGACGACTACGTCCACGTCACACAGATGTACGGGCCGGTGGGTGCGACGGGCAACGTCGCGGGAGGCACGTCGACGGGCCACTTGGTCGACTTTGTGTCGCCAAAGGCCAATCGCACATGGCGCTTCGAGATTGAACACAGTGTTCTGCAGGGCTCGTTCTCGCTGGGTGGTGGACGCGGCGTCGACGTGTTTGGCAACCGGGCGTGGGGAGGCGAGGTTGAACAATCTGGCGACGGCTACTCGTGCAAGTACCACGGCAGCGCGTATAGCGAGGATGCCATGTTCCCCGAGAGACTGGAGCCTTGGCGCATCTGGGTTGTGTATACCATCAGCACGGCGTCGCAAGTCACGGCTGCCATTGCGAATAGGGTTCGAGGGTTAGTGAACTGGTCGCCTGTGGAGACTTAGACTATAATGATGGCTGCCTGTCGAGTGCACCCGGGGTCTTTGTGCCTCTTGACCGAGTATTAAGTACTGAGTATTATAGAAACGCGTAAATGGAATAGGCGTAAACCCCCTTTCCTCCCGACAAACATGCGGCAAGTCGATGATCGTTGCGGTTCGTCCACCTGACCGATGCTTGCCTTAGGGAGCGTCTCGGAAATACCCGACAGTCGCTGATCCAAAGAAGCAGCGTAATTGGACGCCTGGCTGCATTTTGAATAATCACCATCTCTTTGGTCTCTACGTCAAAGCAGGGCCATCCGAATACCTAGAGTTAGTATCTGACGGAACCGAACCGAACGGAGTATGGCCAACTCGCATCGTATTATGTTCAAAAGCATCTCCCGAGATACTGCAACGTGCAGCAAAGTCAAACCCTGCTCAGCACGCGTCGTCGCTTCTCTTGGCTTATACAGAACAGTTGGTAATTCCTATTACATGCTTGTGACTTGTCGTGCACGGGCAGCAATTCTTTTTTGGTCGGGCGCGTCTAGCCCTAAATACCTACCACGAGTTATACCCTTAGTACGTGGTTAGTCAGATCGCTGCCGCGGCATGACAAAGGGCCAAAACCTCCGAAGAGAAACCTCCGAAGTGGTCCCTAAGACGGTCTGTATTGGTCAGCTCCCAAACTCACACGACTAGTCAGTCTGTTTGCCACTCTTAAGAAGGCATGCGATCCCTCTCTCCGGTAATAAAACCTCCAGTGCAAAACGAGTCCTCTGAAGTGCTGCGCCGTTAGCTTTTCCGATCCTTGAATGCCCCCCCCAACCCCCTCTCTCTCTATATTCATTATTCATCCTTCCAAGGCCCAACGTGGCCAACAGATAATCAAGGACAACTAAACCAAAAATAAATTCCGTTAACAAACCGACAAATTAGTCCATATCGCCTCCTGAACTCGGCCTGCACGCCTGTGCCCAGCACCCGCCTGTGCTATCGCGAGTCCACTAGTCTCATATTCCCAGAGTCCCACGACGGAAATATGACCTCCACGATGGAGGAGGAGAAACTAGAGAGGATGGCGAGATCCTCAGATGCGCCGCTGCCCGCAGTAAGCGATCAGGAAGATAAGTCAGACGTACCGCCTGTCAAGAGGGATCTGCGATTCTGGCTCATCATCGCGGCCCTCGCCATCACATCGCTGTTGGTGAGCCTCGAAGTCACCATCGTCTCGACTGCCACGGCCACCATTGTCGCCGACCTAGGTGGCCAGTCGGCCTACATCTGGCTCCCGGCCGCTTATTTGCTGGCCATGTGCGTTGAATCCCGTCTTGTCCCGAAGCTGTACGCGATCCGTGATACCGATACTGACTTGGATTGCATAGGACGAGTCTCCAGCCTCTGTTCGGGCAGCTTGCCGACATCTTTGGCCGTCGCCTACCCCTGTTCTTTAGCATTCTCACCTTCATGCTCGGCAGTGGTCTCTGTGGTGGTGCGAACGACATGACCATGCTCATCGCGGGTCGCGCGGTGCAGGGCATTGGCGGCGCAGGCATCAACGTGCTGGTCGAGTTGATTGTGTGTGACCTAGTGCCTCTGCGAGAGCGAGCACAGATAATGGCTATCGTGCTGGGAGCCTCGGCGCTGGGTCCGGCCGTTGGCCCAATCATCGGCGGCGCCATTGTCGAACGCTCAACCTGGCGCTGGGTCTTCTATCTCAACCTCCCCGTCGGCGGCGTGGGCTTTGCTCTGCTTCTCGTGGTCCTGCGCATGCGCCACAACAACAAGACAGACATCTTCACCAGTCTGAAGCGCATCGACTGGGCCGGCAACACCATCTTTGTCGGCGCCTGTGCCTCCATGCTTATCGCCACCACCTGGGCCGGAGCCGTCTATCCGTGGGCATCGGCTCAGGTCCTCGCGCCCTTGATCATCGGGCTTGTCGGGCTTGTCGGCTTCTTTGCCTTTGAAGGCGTAACTCGCCTCGCTCCCAACCCCATGGTCCCGCTACATCTGTTTGGAAACCGCACTTCACTTGTCGTCTTCATCATCACCTTCCTCCAGGGCATCGTCATCGTCGCCGTGCTCTACTTCCTGCCCGTGTACTTCCAGGCCGTCCTGCTCTCGTCCCCCGAGCGCGCCGGCGTCCAGCTCCTCCCTATGGTTATGCTTCAGATTGTCTTTGCCATCCTAGGTGGTAATCTGCTGCAGAAGACGGGCGCCGTGCGCACCCTCCACGCCAGCAGCTTTGCTGGCATGGTTTTGGGCATCGGCTTGCTCACCACCCTCGATCAACACTCGTCCACAGCCGAGTGGGCCGTTTTCCAGGTCATCCTGGCGTCAGCACTTGGTCTCGGCGTGCCAATCATGCTGCCTGCCGTCCAGGCCAAGCTGGCGGACTCGGACGCCGCCTCGTCCACTGCCATCTGGGGCTTCCTGCGAACCTTTGGATTTGTCTGGGGCAGCGTTATTCCCGGTGCCGTCTTCAGCAACCGCTTTATCGATCTGGCCTATACTATCACCGACCCCGTCGTGCGAGAGACGTTTGCTGGCGACGGTCAGGCTCTGGAGCACGCTGCCGCCAAGCTGATCAACGTTCTTCCCGAAGAGTCGCGCGCCCAGGTTATTGATGTCTTCTCTAAGAGTTTACAGCGGACCTGGCAGGTATTGATAGCCTTTGCCGGTCTCGCCTTCCTTCTTGTCTTCCTCGAGGAGCGAGTAGAGCTACGCACTGCCCTCGATACTGAATATGGCATCGACTATAGTAATAATAAGGACGAGGATAAGACTTCGTCTAGTCCGCTTGCTACTGCATCTTAATTACAATAGATATAGTTAAGGCTAAATAGGTACTAAGCTATAGGATTAGATATAGTTTTTGTTTTAAATAAGAATCCGAGTCTTATTATTTAAATTTTTTATAATTATTTAGATTTAACATTATTTTCCTCTTTATTTACCTACCATAAACTATTTAAATAGGGTACCTAACTAGAAAACCTGCCATCCACGGCCTGCGCAAGGAAGCGCCGTGATTCCGTGATTGAGGAGGCGCAGTGCTGACATCGTTCTTCATGGTCCTGCTGCTGCATACCTAAGCGCCGGTGCGGCCTTGGTGTTTCGTGACGACGGGACTCACGACGACTCACTGGCGGTCAGACGATCCCGTTCGGAACGGGGCAGACAGAGCCAAGAGCCAGCAGGGAGCACAGGAGCATACGGAGGGGAACACAAGAGCCAACAGGGAACAAGAGCCGGCGGAACAGAACACCAAAGCACATCACACCAACCAACACAACCAACACCAACCACAACCCTCGAAGACGTCAAATGCCGTGGAAAAACCCTCCTCTCGTCTACGTTGACGACCACCCGAGTACAGATGGCCTTTCTGGAAGGTCGGCCTGAAAGAGGACGACCTCTTCGGCGGGCTGCACGAACGCTTCAACACCGGCCCATGTTCATCCAAGACCCGGATGCGTTCCACCATGACGTGGCCGAAATTGCACGCGATGCTTCCGGCAATGAGGACTTCCTCGCTCGGCTCCATGAGAGGAGGGATCGGCGTTTTGACGAGTTGAAGGATATCCAAAGAAAACTCACAGCGTTCATGCTCCGCGGCTTTCACCGGGAAGAGGATGAATGTCATGTGCTCCATGTTATACGTCTGAGCCGATATGCTAGCCTCGACTGTCTTCTCGCCCCTCTGCGCATCATTCCTTAGCCCTCATGAAAATGGGTTTGAGCCTACGCTAGGTTTGCTACCGTCAACTTGTCCTAGACGATTGTCACTGACGGTCCTTGTCTAGATGTGCTCATGGGAATTTTCCATCGCCGCCCTAGGAATAAATACAATCGCCTCTCCGGCCTAGTCTCCGAGTCGCAAACACCAGCTGATCGCATATCGAACCCATCGAACCCCGAAGATGCCAAGATGCCGATGCCGCCTCCTTCTCCCGATCGTCGTCCGCTTCTGTCTCCTCCCGATAGTTATCCGCCTCTATCGCCTGAAACTAATAAAGTTCCCGACGGGCCACGGATAGATTGCCGCAAAGGAGGCGAGGGAACCGCGAACCGGAAGAGAGAGTGCCCATTCGGAGCTGCAAGCGATAAGAGGCCTCGACATAAGCGCCTACATACTGAAACAACGACACTAGTAGTTGTAAATAAGGACTCTTTGCGACGTAGTACTCTAGCTACCCTAGAGAGACAAGCTCTTAAACACGGTATTGACGACGGCGATGCGGGATATTCGAATTTAAATATTCAGCCTCAGGTAGGCAGCTCAACCTATAGACAAAGGATGGCGGCTCGGACTCGCGACGCCCCGGGGCGAAGTAATACGCTTCCGCCACGGCGAATAGGATAGCACGATCGACCACGACTAGGCTACTTACGACCTAGATATTATATTAAGAAAGTGGCGTAGTTCCCCAACAATTTGCCTAACTAACAACGGCACATTAAACGTTGCGGCCGCGATGTGCGCCGGCTACGGCAGCGGCCATGACATCCGCCACGATCTTGTATATCAGTCCTGTGTTGCGTTCTCCACTTCATCCGCCGCTTATTCCATCACTTATTGTGCCGGAAATTCTATTGAGTCTCTCCTCTATCTCTCGAACCTCATTCATCTCCTCCATGGACCGTACCACTCGCTGGACGCGGACTGCAGCTTCCAAGTCGCCAGTTTCTATTGTCACGCAGTGTCATACGAACCTCCGGAGTCGGAGAGCCCATCCTCTAGCCCATCAAAGCATCTGAAGTCCGATTGACCAACTTCCGAACGCACGAGATTCTCGCTATGCTTGAGGACAGCGAGTGCAGACACTTTCGCCCCAGTCACCGAGTTTGTCTGCCAGGACGGAGCCGGGAGATGACAAAAGTTCGCCTGTCGTCGCTAAACCCGCAATCTGTCGAGTGTACCATCCACGAGCTCCTCTCGGCTGCCCTTGCGGGCTGGTCGTGCTGTCTCGCAAGGTATTGGACAACAGCAGGTGGGTGGGACTGCATTTGCGGATGGAGACGAGGAAGATCCGCTAGACGCGAGCGCGTACTGGTGGAACTTCCTTGCGCAGCGGCATGCCGCGCGTCGAACATTGGAGGGGAGCGAGGTGTGCGGGGCTGGTGATACTTGTCCAAACCATCGGGTACCGGAACGTAGAGCCACTCGTTTGAGCCGCAACACTGGCCTTTGCCGATACGGGGGTGTGCCATTGCTGACGCGATGACTATATCACTGACATTTGTCCAGGCCTTACCCGCGGCTTGTTGTCTGCCGTTGCCTCTATAGGAGGAGGTGCCTTCCGCGGTCGAAACAAAACACTGCCAAGCGTCTTGCAACGGAATCGTACTCAGTCGATAATAATAGGATCCTCCGCCGAGCCATCGTGAAACACAGGTATCCTCCTCTTCAAGTCTTGGATCCACTCATCGCAAGGCATACAGCCATGGAAGTTGTTGAGATTAGTGCTATTTCAGCCGTGCCCGGAAGTCCGGTCGGCCCGATAGGCCGACCCCCTTTTCCTCTTGTGTGTGCCGTAGCTAGATAGATAGGATCATCAATTCATCGGATCAACAACCGCAAAAGGCCACATCAGCCTATTACGTGATCCCTACACAGAAGTTGACTATGTCGCCGGTATCATCCGGGTCAAATTGCAGATTGGCCCACACATGCCTAACCTGGACTGGACAGGGCCCGGGCAACGATTGGTGTGGGCGGCCGAGCCTGAGGCGCCCGCTGCGGGGCGAACCAATGAAATGCTGCAGCGCCAGCACCTCCAACTTGAGATCCTCCGAACATAGTCGACAGTCCGTCCACCGTCCGTGTTGAGCATCGCTAACGCGAGGATGGTAGTCCTTCATGGTTCTCTATACAGTCCATCGGCCATTTCTGCTTCCCGTAAGCGCCAACATCCTTCCGCAGCCGAACAGCCTGCCCACGACGCCGCCGCAGACTCTTTGTCGAAGAAGCGGAAGCTTGCCCATCCTTGCTGTCCCCCACCGCAATTCTGGGACGGCTTGTCAAAGACTTTTTTGATAACGAACGCGCTGCGAGAGCTAAAC
Organism: Tolypocladium capitatum; assembly: GCA_002901185.1. Classification (NCBI taxonomy): domain Eukaryota; kingdom Fungi; phylum Ascomycota; class Sordariomycetes; order Hypocreales; family Ophiocordycipitaceae; genus Tolypocladium; species Tolypocladium capitatum. The sequence goes on along the minus strand of NRSZ01001115.1, from coordinate 20,743 downwards.
CGAAGAACTACGTAACGGCAAAAAAGGAGCGTAGAGGATTCTCAACCAACCGTCACACTACGGCGGAGCCGTCGTCTGCGTGCCCGTCGCATTGGCGCGGAAGGGAGCGAAAGCATCTGGCGCGTTGATCAACTGCTGGCCCAGTACTCCGTAGAGCGCTCGCTTGTCCGTGGCAACATGACCCGTCGCCGGGGAGACCTCGAGGCCGCTAGACCCAAGCGCAAGTGCGCGAGAGGACCGATGCTGAACGAGGGCTGGTTGCTCCAAGCCTGAGAGTCTCGTCCACTTCCGGAGAACGGGTGGTTCTCTGGTACATTCTCGATCTGGACCAGAATGCTGCTCTTGTCCAGACTCTTATCTGATCCAACAAACCCCTGCTTCCTATGTCCTCGAATCAAAGGATAGTGCCGGGGCTACTTGATGTCTCAGCAAGCCCATCTGCCTCCACCCCGGCACCTCTGTCGGGACATCTCACGCGCGTCGATGGCGCTGTCATTCCGTCGTCGCATCGTTGGTCCGATGGCCTGTAACCCCCCCTGCAACGCGCAGCGCCCATGGCTGCACTTACATGCTGCCGTCGAGCTCTCGCGTCCGCACCCGTCGCGAGGCGGAGGCCCACCGATGGCTCTCCGGACTCCGCAGCATCTGGCCTCGGAGGCTGACCCTCGCCAGTTCGTCCGCAGGCGCGGTGTTCGAGAGCACATGCAGGTGGACCTCTGTATATAACTTGAGCCGCGGACTGCCGACTGAATATGCAAGCCAGGCTCAACACCGCACTATCAATGCTGTTTCGTATCATGAGCTCCCAGTCCTCCATGGAGACGGATCGGAAACAGCGGCTGGCGGCCGAGCTGGAAGTGTCCGGGCTCAGCGTCCGCCTGCCAATGGACTCGCTCTCATCGTCCCTAGCCACCTCTTCGCGGTACTTTCTCGACTACCCAGGCACCCACCACCACTTGGCTCGCAACAACACCACGTGGCCAACGGGTGACGAGACCCAGCCGCCAGCAGCACACGATGACGGCCAGGAGTACGCCACAGGGCTGAATCTGGTCCTCGTCATCACTGCCCTGTGCTTTTCCGTCTTCCTCGTGGCGCTTGGTAGGCTCGTCTCCCCATATTACTGCGACGTGTGCTTACGGTTCTTGCTAGACAACTCCATCATCGCCACTGCTATACCCCGAATCACCGATGAGTTCCACAGCCTCAACGACGTCGGTTGGTACGGCTCCGCCTACATGCTTACCGGGTCGTCCCTCCAGCTGCTCTTGGGCAAAGTTTACACCCTTTGGAGTATCAAGTGGGTGTTCCTCACTGTCATAAGCGTCTTCGAGATGGGCTGTCTCGTCTGCGCCCTCGCCCCCAGCAGCATGGCCCTGATCATCGGGCGAGCCGTCGCTGGCGTCGGCTCCGCTGGCATCTTTGCCGGCGCCCTGACCATCCTGGCTTACACGGTGCCGTTGGAGAAGAGGCCCCTCTACAGCGGCATCATCGGAAGCATGTGGGGAATCTCCTCCGTCGCCGGACCGCTGCTAGGCGGCGCCTTCACTGACCAGCTGTCTTGGCGGTGGTGCTTCTACATCAACCTCCCCATCGGCGCCGTATCCGTCCTCGTCATATCCTTCGTCTTCCCCGACCCGCAGCGCAAAAAGGAGCCGCGGACCTGGCAGCAGATTATCTGGCAGCTGGATCCCCTGGGCACCGTCACCTTCATGCCCGCCATCATCTGCCTGCTCCTGGCCCTGCACTGGGGCGGCTCGCAGTACCCGTGGAACAGCTTGCGCGTCGCTTCGCTGCTTACGCTCTGCGCGTTCTTGATACTCGTCTTCCTGTACGTGCAGTGCAAGATGCAGGACTCCGCGACGGTGCCGCCGCGGATCATGAAGATGCGCACTGTATGGTCGTCGACCATTTTCGAGTTCTTCATCGGCGCCTGCTTCCTCATGTCCTTGTACTTTCTGCCCATATGGTTCCAAGCCGTCAAGGGTGCGTCGGCCGTCACCTCGGGCGTCATGAACATGCCCATGCTGCTGGGCGTCGTCTTATTCACCGTCGCGTCCGGCGTCGTCGTCACAGCCTGGGGCTACTACACCCCGTTCATCATAGGCGCGGCAGTCCTCATGCCCACCGGCTACGGCCTCATGTCTACGCTACAGATGGACTCGTCGGCCGCGGCCTGGATCGGGTACCAGCTCATCGCGGGCGCGGGCGTGGGCATCGGCATGCAGCAGCCGCTCACCGCCGTGCAGGCCGTCCTCGACATTGCCGACGTGCCCACCGGGATGGCCATCATCATCTTTGCGCAGTCCCTCGGCGGCGCGCTGTTCGTCACGGCTGGACAGACCGTCTTCTCCAACAGGCTCGCCGCCTTTGTCGCCGAGTACGCGCCTCGAGTCGACCCCCAACTGGTCCTGTCCGCCGGCGCGACCAAGATCCGCGACGTTATCGCCCAACAATGCCTCGACAGCGTCGTGCACGCCTTCAACAGCGCGCTGTCAAACTGCTTCCTCGCCTCAACGGCTACGGCATCGGCGGCCGTCGTTGGCGCCGTCATGGTGGAGTGGAAGAGCGTCAAGGGCAAGCCCATCGAGATGGGTACTGCGTGATGGTACAGCCCCTGTCCCTGCGCTGGACTTATCGATTCGGCTGTGTGGCGTTCTGGACGGTCGGCCGCCTTCATCGCGCTGGGAGCCCTGCCAGGGTTGTGTGTTTTACTCTATAGAGCTCCGTCGGTCAACGGAGGTGAGGTGGCAACCTACCCGTCTGCGACATCAGGGCCATTCACAATGCTTCTCGGAGTGTACATACGACGTACTCGAACTTCGTGGAGGGCTTCAAACTTTAGGTCTTAGCGGGTTGCCCACCCGCAGCGGGCCGACCAGTAGCAAAGTCGCGCTTGTCGCGGCGTCACATGTCGGAGCTCGGAAGAGTGTTGGTCATGTCCGCCAGCTTGAGTCTTCCCGCCTTGAGAACGGCCGACGAATGACTGCTGCTCTTGATAAAGACGCCAATTGCTATGGTTCTTTATCGTACTTGCAAGAACGGGACATTTGTATACGGGTCACGTGGCCGGCCCATACTAAGCGTCGAGCTAGTGTCCGTTCATCCTCCATCACCGCATCTCATCTGATGCGTATTATCAGCGAGCGAGCGTCGTTCAAGCCAGTGGCACAGAAAGCATGCGGCCGGCATCTATTGCGACGGCTCTCGCGCTGGCGCCATGGGCCCTCTGCGCCGAGCAGCAGCCGCTGTCCAACCCGGCGCACCGGCCGTCACACGCCCCCGCGTACCGTCATGAGCTCCTCGGCCTGCACAAGTCGCTGGTCTCCATCGAGTCGGTCAGCGGCAACGAAAACGAAGTCGGGAATTTTCTGGTCGGCCGCCTCGCCGAGAGAGGCTACACCGTGGACCTCCAGTTCGTGGCGCCGATGGATGGCACTCCCGCGGGCAGGGAGCGGTTCAACGTGTTGGCCTGGCACGGCCGGCGGCGGCCCAACCCCAAGGTCGTGGTGACGAGCCACATGGACGTGGTGCCGCCGCATATTCGCTACGGCATCGAGCACGGAGAGCTTTCCAAGGACACCGTCATCAGGGGCCGCGGGTCGGTCGACGCCAAGGGCTCCGTCGCCACCATGGTTATAGCCCTGGACCAGCTGCTGGCCGCCCACAAGGTCAACGGCGACGACGTGATGCTGCTGTTCGTCGTCGGCGAGGAAGTGGCGGGCGACGGCATGCGGACGTTCAGCGACTCCCTCGACGGCATGAACCCGCCGCGGCGCTTCGAGGCCGTCATCTTCGGCGAGCCGACGGAGAACAAACTAGCGTGCGGCCACAAGGGCGGCCTCTTCTGCGAGGTCACGGCGCGCGGCGTCCCCGGCCACAGCGGCTACCCATGGCTCGGCAAGTCGGCCAACGAGCTCATGGTGCGCGCCATGGCCCGCATCGTCGACGCGGACCTCGGCAGCACGGCGCTGTTTGGCAACACGACGGTCAACATCGGCCGCTTCGAGGGCGGCGTCGCGGCCAACGTCATCCCCGAGCACGCCTCTGTCAAGCTGGCGGTGAGGGTGGCCATCGGGCCCGAGGCCGAGGGCGCGAGGGTTGTGCAGCGCAAGATACAGGCCATTTTGGACGAGATTGATGGCGAGGCGTTTACCTTTCATTGCACCCACGGATATGGTTCCGTGGAAACCAACTGCGACGTGCCTGGTGAGGCCCCTCCGATCCATCTCGCCGACCTGTTCGGGCTGTAGATCGGAGAACTGGACTTTGCTGACAAGGATCAGGTTTCGAGACCGTCGTCGTCAACTACGGGACCGACATTCCCAACCTCAAGGGTGACCACACCAGGTATCTCTACGGCCCTGGCACCATTCTCGTCGCACACGGCGCGCGGGAGAACCTGACTGTCGGCGACCTGGAGACTGCGGTGGAAGGGTACCAGAAGCTGATCTTGCACGCTCTGAAGCAATAAGGCCATGCTGAACACATGTCTGCTCCCCATGCGCATATGGTTGAAGATGTAATGCCCCAACAGTCGAATAGAATAGCACCTGTCGCTCTAATATCCCGGCGTTTTCTTGCTCACGACGGTATAGTCTTATGACGCACCACCAGCGACCTTGGCCCACCTCTCTGGCATCAGCTTTGAAAAGTCAAAGCTGCCGTCTGCGCCCTTCCCCACAGCACCCTTTTCTGTCACGACAACATCGATGAGCTCTGCCGGCGTGACGTCAAAGGCCGGGTTCCAGACACCGACGCGTTGATCCGCAGTGGCGATGCGCACCTTGGCGCTCCCGTCGACACTGCCGTCAGCCTTGATGACTGCGCCGGTGATTTGCGTCAATTCCTGCGGCCTGCGCTCCTCGATCTTGATGCCGTCGCCCGTCTCCGTCACGAGGTCTATGCTCGTCGTCGGCGCTGCGACGATGAACTTGATGCCGTGGTGCCGGGCCAGCACGGCGAGCTGGTACGTGCCAATTTTGTTTGCCGTGTCGCCGTTGCGGACGACGCGGTCAGCGCCGACGATGACGGCGGTAATGTTCATCTTCACTCCTCGCATGCGGAAGAGCGAGGCCGCCATGGAATCAGTGATGAGCGTGCTGGGGATGCCCTCGTAGACCAGCTCAAAGGCCGTCAGCCGGCTGCCCTGATTGTACGGCCGGGTCTCGGTGCAGAACGCGTGGCGCAGCAGGCCCTTGGATCGAAGCGTGCGGATGATTCCCAGGGCCGTGCCGTGGCCGGAGGTGGCGAGTGAGCCCGTGTTGCAGTGTGTCAGGACGGAGACGGGCTCATCGGACGACGCGCCGACCTGCGAGCGCAGCCACTCCGCGCCAAAATCGCCAATGGCTAGGTTCGTCTGCAGGTCCCTTTCGAACATCTCCTCCGCCTCGTCGATGAAGCCCTGGACGACCGACGCCTTGCTGTCGCCACTGGCTCGTATATGCGCCTTGAGCTGGTTGATGGCGTTGGTGAGGTCGACGGCGGTCGGGCGGCTCGTCTTGAGGTAGTCCAGCGCCTCGTCGATGTGCGCAATGGTCTCCTGTGCTGAGCTGCCCGGGACGGGGCCGTTGTGCAGCTCGACGGCGAGGCCGAGGCTGGCGACGATGGCAATGGCCGGGGCGCCGCGGACGCGCATGGTGGTGATGCTGTCGAATGCCTCTGCTCGGGTCGCGACGGTGTCGTAGTGGAACTCGTGGGGGAGGCGGAGCTGGTCGAGGACTTCCAGCTTGCCCCGGGAGTACTTGACGGCCTGGAGGGTAGCCATTGTCGCGGAAGCTGGGGGCGGGGTTGCACGCTGTTGGCCAGGTAATCCGTGTCTCCCGAAAGTCGTTGTCGCATACAAAGCGTCTAGTCAATGTCGTGATATGCGTCAAAATCGTGACGCCCCTCCAAATGGTTTCTGCCACACCCCGCCAACAGGCCCACGTGGGGATGGCGTCACACCTTGCTCCAGCGCCGCTCACCGCCTTGGATGCCCCGGAGAATAGCGGCTCCGTGGCCCGTGCTTGTTGACCGCGACCAGGGGTCTAGCCCAGAGGGCCAGAGCTGCCAGCTAGTCGCAACTGGCGACGACGACCTCCCCTCACCTCCTTTACCCGTCTGCATCCACACTCGAGCAGCACTGAGAGCGCAGCGATGCCAATGGCAGAGGCGCGGTGTTTGCCATGGAACAGCAGTCTTCGACGTCAAAGGTGACCGGTGAGTGAAGCTTCGCTCAGCACCGAAGCTACTACGCTCAGCCACTGACAGTACGTCGCAGTCGAGTACTTTGATCCTCACAATGTCTACCAGCTACTCTCCCCGGGTCTAATCCCCCGTCTGCCGCTCCGAAACCTCCATTGGCAGTCCCATGCCGGTCCTCTGCGATCAATTGACACTCTGCACGTCGAGCTGGTCCAGGGCGGAAGCGACCCCTCGGCTGCGCCGCCTGCGCTGACCCTTGGCGCACTCGAGAGCACCTCGCGTGATGATGGGTTCCAAACGCAGCAGGTTGGCGGTCACGCCGGCTCGACCGAGGCCGTCGACGCGCAATCGATTCCTTCAAAAGCAACAGGCAGCCAGCGGCGCCACCAGATACCAGGACTGCGCCGCACGCCGTACCTGAAGGTCCTACTCGTCCGATGCGACGACAACGATTCGTACAAGAGCACCGTCCGCTCCGAGGTGCGTGAATGGATAAAGACGCACACGCCGCCATCGACGAGCTCCAAAAAGAGCAGCAACCAAGAGAAGCACGATGCGTTTGAGTGGTTGATTGTGCACGTCGTCATTCCCAACACCGTCGCGGCGACGCAGCCCAGGAGCGGAAGCAGCAAGACCGACGGCAGCAACCTTGACAAGAGCTCATCTCGGTGGCGGACTGGATCGACGCCGCTCATGGAAAAGTTTCGCTCCGACTTCAACTCATCGTCCAAGGGCGCCCCGGACCGTGTTGCGCAGCTACGGATCGGCATCAACGACGTGCCGTACGACATGCTCCCCCGAGTCGTCCCCGCCGTGCCTTCGGGATATTCAGAGACGGACCAGGATGCTGAAACCGCGTGGAACGACCTGGTGGGAAAGCTCAAGAGTCTGATCCTGAGCTCGTTCGACCAGAGGGTGACCCAGTACGAGGAGGACATCAAGGAAAAAGACGGCCAGCGGAGCTTGCCTGGTTGGAACTTTTGCACCTTCTTCATCCTCAAGGAAGGCCTCGCAAGGGGGTTCGAGAGTGTGGGCCTGGTAGAGGACGCCTTGGTCGGGTATGACGAACTCAACGTGGGGTTGGACTCGGTGACCCATGAGCAAGCTGTGACTCGGTCACCGGAGAGCCACGGCAGCGCAATGCTCAGCTACACAAACGAGCTTAAAATGGTCGCCCTAAAGGCACTGGCACAGGCGTCCGGAGAAGACGGCGACGGCGAGGCGGAAGACCTGCAATCCAAGGAATCTGCCAAGGACCAGTCCGACGACATCGTGATTAGCTCGACCAAAAAGGCATACCGCGACATGATACTGGCCAACAAGGTGTCGGTGTTTGACTTTCGGTGCTACATCTTCGCCCGGCAAATCTCCCTCCTGCTGAGATCGGGCAACGCCCTGTCCACACGCGAGGAGCTGATGGCGAGGCTGAGGGACCAGCAAAACTCCATCCTGCACGGGGTTACTCCGCTGGCTCCCCCTTCCGACCACGACGACGGGCCGGAGAACCTGAGTATGTTGGCCGAGATATGCAAAAGGACATTGGAGTTTATCCCTGCCATATCGCAGGTCATGCGCCAGGACGTCGTGTCTGCAGTGACGGCCAATGCGGGCTCGGATAAAGCGACATGGGGCTCCTCCATCCTGGACCCCGTGTGGTCGGAGACGGTGGACAACCTCGTGTCTTCCTTTGCATTCTCCGTCGCACAGCAGATCTTGGCTCAGACGTCGACCAGAGCACTTCCCATTCCGACCACCGTCATCACGCCTGAGGACGGCCACGAGCCAAAGTCGTCAATACCGGAGCCAAAGACCATGATGCACCCCGCTCGAACCTCGTCCCTTCATGTGCAGCCTTCACCACGCCCGCCGCCGAGCCCCGGCGTCTTTCCGGGACCTGGCCGACGAGTGAGTGACTCCGACACGGAAGCACAAAACTCAAAGTTCCTGAAAGTTGGGCTGGAAGAACTGTCTGCACGGCGTGCCGAGCTTTATCTGCTGTCAAGAAGCATCCTGGATGGCTTGGGGAAGAAACGTGGCTGGTCCAACGGCTGGGACGAGGCTCCGATAGTTGGCGAACCGGGTGTCGAGGACATGGACGATGTCAGCCTCGACGGCGCTCCCGCCTCTGCAGGCAAGGAATCCGCTCCGCAAGCTGCATTGCCGTCCGCCGCTGGTGTCGAAAGCCGAATTTTACGCACCGCGACAGACAATGCCGATGATTTCTATCGGCTATATGAGATTCTGACCGACAAAGCGTTGCGGCATTACACAGTAGCGAACCATGGCCACGCTGTCCATACTTGCCTGGCGGACCTGGCCATTCTGAAAGTCCATATGAAAGAGTACAGGGCCGCGCGGGACTACTTTTCCAAGGCAACGTGGTTCTTTGGCGAAAGCGGCTGGAGCTCGTTGGAGCTGTCGATGCTGGTCATGTACTCGCAGTGCCTGAGCGAGCTGCAGTCCAATGGCGACTACGTTCGTGTAGCTCTCAACCTACTCACAAAAGCGTGCGCAGCCGAGAGAGAGAGGTTGCGGGAAAAGTCAGCACTGCTCTTGAGAACCCGAAGGACGGTTATTCCGGACATGTCGCCGCTGCAGGGAGTCCTTGGGAAGATCTTTAGCCTCGCAAAGACGCTTGCAACCGAAGTCAAGGTGCCGCTGGCAAGCTTTTTCACAAACGTCCAGCTGGCCGGGGCACCCCAATACCACGACAAGTGTGATATCTGCTCCCTGTCCATCACTCTGCATAGCTTGCTACCCGAGGCGATCACGCTCGATGCCGCCAAGATAAAAATAACATGTACCGACGGAGGGCCGTGTAGAGACCTCGTGTTTGAGAAAAAGGGGCAGCTCGTGCTGACTCCGGGCAAGAACAGCATCACGGTGGATTGCAATGTAAGTGGCTCCGGTGTTTCTAATAATCATGAGCCACAACTAACAAGCGTCAGTCTGTTGTTCCCGGGAAATACAGAATCAGCCACCTCGGACTGTTATCGAGCAACCTGTCGCTCCACTACGAGCGGGATGCGAATCACGCAGCAGCAACGACGACGGACATATTGAAGGACGCAAACGTCACATTGTTCCGGCGAACCGGCGCGCTTGATGTCCGTGTGAGCGCGACCAAGCATATTTGCCTAGACAAGAACAGCTCGTTGGACCTGGAGCTCTTTACGGGATGGAATCCCTTGAAGAGCTGCGAGGTCCGCGTGAGGCCTGCCACGGGCGGTCTCCGACTGCTGACGACCGAGGCGAAGTTTGTGGATTCGTCCATGGAGTTTGCCAAACCGCCCGAGTCTGGGGCATTCTTCTTTGGCTCCATGGCCAAGGAAACGTCGATGACGTTGCGCTTTCCGTACTCCGTCGAGCAGGATCTCGCGGATGTGTTGGCCAAGCTCGAGGTCACGTACGTGACGGAGTCGGATGAGACCTTTTACCTGGCCAAATCGCTGACAGTTGCCGTGTCGCTGGCTCTCGGGGTCAACGTCCAGGACGTCTTCAAGCATCAGGCCTTGTTCTCGCGGTTCAACGTGTCTACGGCAAGCTCGAGTCCGCTGCGCTTGTACAACAGCGAGCTGCTCGAGTCTGAGCTCTTCGAGTCGTCCTTTGGCGTCCCGCCCACGAACCCGATTACCGTCTTCCCGAAGCAGCCTGCCGGCTTGCTGTACAAGGTCAAGAGGAAGGCAGGGTCCAAGGCCGGGAAGCGATCGGGAAAGACAATGTACCTGAAGCTGCATTACAGCGTCCTGCAAACCGAGGTCGAGGAGCTGATAACGGCGTCTGTCAAGGAAGGCCTAAGAGAGACGCCGCTGCAGCAGTACTCTACGCTGGTCGAGGGGCACGTGTTGAGCGAGGTGAGGAAGGGACTGCAGGAGCAGGACCTCGAGCGAGCAGCATTGCTGGGAGAATTGACGACGGCGTTCCTGGACGGCGTTCCATGGGCGCGGCTGTTTCACGGGCTGGGGGCGATGCCGGGGTCCAACGACGATGCCTCGACCAAGCTGTCAGAGCACCTGGACTCTTGGCAAAAGAAGCACCCGCGGATAGCCATTCCGTCTTCCTCAGCGGCCGGGCCATGCTCGATCCTCATCCCCGTCGAGATTCCGGCGCTCTCGGTAGTGCACACTGCAGACATGCGCTTGCAGGCTCCTGTCCCGAGCCTGCTGGACGACTCGAGCAGCGTAACGCCAACCGTTTGCGTGAATCAGATGCTGCCAGCGACGCTACACCTCCGGTGGACGCGGGCATGGGACACGGACACGCCGCAGCGGGACGACCAGGAGTTTAGCTACGAAATCACCGCGCCGGCGGACACATGGCTCCTCGGCGGCCGCCGGAAGGGTCGCTTTGTCATTCCCGGGTCGTGCTCGCCCTCGTCGGCACCCCCGTCGGCATCGACCATCACGTCGTCGACGCCCGAGACCGAAGCCGAGATCCCGCTGATCCTGATCCCGCGGCGCGAGGGCTGGCTGCCGTACCCGTCTGTCGACATCAGGGAGATTGTGACGGCCACAGGCGCGGGCGGAGAGGAGGCGACGCAGGCCTGCGAGGTGGACTGGAGGAACCTGGGGGAGACGGTGCATGTGGTGAGCGAGAACAAGGGCGTGACGGTGAGCTTGGATGCGAGCGGGCCGGGGGGCGGGCCGTTGGTGTTTGAGAGCGAGAGGATGGGGAGGCGGAAGGGGAGGATAGTTGCGTGAGGCAGTCATGCGGGATGGATGTGAGTAGCGGGAATGAACAATGAATGGCTGATGAGCGCAGACTTGAAGCCCTGGCGAGTAAGATGAAGCAGAAGCAGTACGACGAGCGTCGCAAAATCACCGAGTGCCTCTTCGGCCTCGTTGTCGTTGGCATGCCTTGGCCAGTCAACGGCCGTGAATATCGTCGACGAAGGAGGCGAAGCTGGATCAAAGCCGTGACATGCACCCAGGTGACACGGCATCCACAGCCGTCTACCGCCGGGGGCTAGAGCGGAATGTCCGTACTGAAGAGGAGCGACAATATATATTGCTGTCTGCACCCCTTAGCAGGCGGGTGAGTATACGATGCGTTGCGGCCCGGCGTTATACTAATCCGTATGTCACGGGTCTAGTCTTGAAGTGGTTATTTTAGCTAATATATATCAATTGATAGGTAGGCAGAATAAGCTGGATAGAGAGGTATAAAGGCTTATTGCTCAAATAGTAAATTCTAATAATAATGGTAAAGGGTAGATAGATCAAAAGGCCTCGTCGTGATGATATGGCTATAAATGGCCCGTTGGTTCGTAAACTCTAATATATATGATATATATAGAGCGTGTACATTGCGCTATATTGGAGTTAGCCGAATCTATGTATCTCCCTTTGCGGACCCTATAGAGGCGCCACCCGCCGAAATCATACATACCATAATCGTCGTCATCGCCTGGGGCGGGTGTTTGTGCGGACGTCGGTGAGATAGGAGGAGGATTCGGCCCGCTTCACACACGACACCACACACACACACACGCTGCTCAAGGGGATTCGCACAGCAGCTGACTGGTCACCGGAGCCTGCGGCGGGACGAGCAGAGGCGCAGTGCTGCGCAGGCGGTTGGGCCGTCATGTCAGATGTTGATTTGCGTATCAATTGGCTACATCTTTAGCTAGAATTCGAGCAATAAAAAGTCTAACGATGTCATCCGCAAGTCGGCCGGCCCCGACAGCTTTAGTGTTGAGCCGAGCTTACATAATCGGCGCGCCCGGGCGCGGCCCTATGCGGTCCCAGACGCGTGCTACGTCTCGCGGTTGGCTTGACCCTTCCTTCGTCTGCCTCACTCCAATGCAACGCGCCTTTCGACTCCAATGGACAACGGGACGAATGATGCCTCGGCTAGTAAGCCGCGAATAAATCGCATTCTCCGACGCAAACCTCTTACGCTTGCCGCCAGATGGAACACCAAGCTGCTCCGTGGGCTTGAAGCAAAGTTGAAGGCGGACCCCGAGGCGGACCTCGGCGCACTGCTGCCAGAGAACTATACAGAGACACCGCGGTCGCACAAGAAAGGTGATCCATACCCCATTCTATGCTATGACCTGTATTAACATTCATCTTCGCAGTTGTCCAGGGGGCCAGATATCGTGTTTCGGGTAGACGACATACGCTCGAAAATCTCTCCAACCCCGTGTGCGATTACTTCTGAGCTATCAGCCGATCTAAAGGACTTGCTCCGCGACCGTGATCTCCCGCGCGCCGTCATGGACCTGCTTGCTAGGGCCGAGCTCATTTATCAAAGTGCAGGGGCAGCTTCTGCAGTCTTTCGAGTCAGCCAGGGCATTGTGGTCAAGATAACCGATAAAGAGTCCGCTTCAACCGAGCTCGGGTCGCTGCTCTACCTTCAAGAACACCTACCTGCCTTCCTTGCCCCACGACCTCACGGCTTGATTCGCATCGGGCTATTCTATCTCCTCTTCACGACGCTTATACCAGGGCTTGATCTAGAGAGAGCATGGCCGCATCTAGACGACAAACACAAGAAATCCATCAGTATTCAGGTCGATAGACTATTAACTCAGCTAAGGTCGCTATCAAAGCCAGGCGATCTACCACTAGGTGGCGTCCAAGGGGAGGGATGCAAGGATGCAAGACGAGGGCTTCGCGTCAACAAGGAGCCTATCATGGACGCCAAGCAATTCCAGGATTTTATTTTTTCTAGGTCAGCTTCAGCTTCTCTAGTATATATTCAGCTTTTGCGAGATCTCGTCCCAATATCACCAAGATGTGTCTTTACCCATAGCGACATCCGTCCGGCTAATATTATGGTAGAGCAAGGAGAGGATGGAACTTGGGAGGTAGTTGCTATCATAGATTGGGAAGCTAGCGGCTTCTACCCCGAATATTGGGAATCTGTAAAGATGACCAATACCCTCACGCCTAGAGACAACGATGACTGGTATAAATACTTGCCGGGAAGCTCGTCCCCTCAGCAATATGCAAGTCAACGGTTGGTGGACAGGTTATGGGATCGGAACTTAGTCAATAGTTAAGATAGCCTCAACACGTTCATGTTGATATGAATAAGTCGATCAAGGTGAGACCGTCGACGTCACGAACATCATCGAGTACAACGCCAGGGACACGGACTTGCACTTGTGGTTGCCCAAGAACATGCTGATATGCGAGCGGTTGTGCACCCTCGCGGGGGTGGCCAGGAGCACGATGTGGGACGCCATCGCGAATAATACCGCGGTGATGATGTTCTGCCTGCAGCAGTCCGAGGCCCTGAAGAGGAGGATAGATGATCCTGGACCTGAGCAGGAACACGTCCATCACCGACGACGCGAAGTACGAGGGCGGCTTCGTCGACCGTCATGCAGGGCTGCTACGAGGGGGTGGCCATGCTCGACGGCAACTCCTGGTATGGTCGCTGATGAAGCACCTGCAGATCTACGTGGACAGGTGCATCTCCGCCCCCACCATCGAGGCCCTGCGCAAGAAGACGCCGGTGGATTTGCCCAACGACGTGGGGATTGTCGACGAGAGGAAGGTGGTGTGGAACAAAGAGGTCATCGTCATGAGGACCAAGCGCACGTACATCTCGGTGCTCCAGGGCGAGGAGACGCTTCTGGGCGAGATGATCGGATGCTCATCGAGCTAAGGACGAACGAAGCAGGAGGCGTCGAAGGACAGCATCGACTGACCTAAGTGGACAGTCTTGGGCCAGTGCTGCAAGGTGTTGCTGGTCAGCGTCTACGGCGCGACGGGCGGCAGGCACAGCATCTTGTCGTCGAGGGTGTGCGCGGAGGCCATTACCTGCGCGGCCAGGTACTACGTCAAGAACATGATCAGCGTCTCGGAGAAGGGCGGCTGCACAGTGGTCTTCCCGTGGGTGGTCTTCCCGTGGGTCGGGGGCAAGACCAAGGAGGAGTGCGACATCGCCGGTATGAGGCTCAAGAGGTTGATAGACGAAAGCATGAGTCGCGTTGGACTTGCGGCACAGCATGCTGCTCGGGACCTTGCACACCGCGGATCCCACCTAGGAGGGGACAATCACTCCGGACCGGCACCATCAGCGCGTTCGGCGGTGGCACCAACGCATGCCATGGCCGAGGGACCGCCGCCTCGCGGCGGTCGAGTCCAAGCCGTCGGCTCCGCTACCGAGCGTGGGTCACACCGACACGGCCCTGCGCGGCCGACCCGCGCTATTTCGACAGCGGCTGGTGTTATTAATGGCCAGGGCCAAGGCGACACTGCTGAAGCAGCAGGCCTCGGTCGCCCGCTTAGACGTTATCCAGCTATCACGACTTGGTTTTAAGGCGTTAGGCCTCGGCGTTCGCCTTGAAGCTCTCACCGATTGGTTGTTCACCGAATGCAGCAGAGACCGGCCCGAAGGGGGGGGCGGGCGAGAAAGGCGAGGCTGGGGCAAGGTCGTGGGACGAGTAGCACATGCAAAGTGGTCGAAACCAAAAGTTTGCAGGAGCGTCCAGGAGCGTTCGCGGCTGCCGAGTCTCACGATGAGCACGCTCGAGCACGCTCTGTGACATCGCATCCGGAGCCTCGACAAAGAACATCCTCCGGGCAACCTAGAAGCTCAGAGAGGACCCCATGAGCTCGATAGGAGATCCTCTTATCGCAGGGCCAGCTGTAACGGTTCGTCCGACCGGGATAACGGATAAGTCTCGTCGACGCATGTTCTTCGCATCGATTATTCCCGAGAGACGGCCCGACCTCATGTTGGCCTATCCAAGAAGCTGCGTCGTTGTGGCATTCTAGACCTCCAGGACCTGTCGGTTGCATCTGATTGCCCGATTGCTCTCTTCGCTGGAGCCCCCTCTGCCATTGGTGTTGCTTGTCCTGCCTGATGATGACAAGAGTGAGGCGACCCTGGCGAGCGCTTCGTCCAGCCCGTGCGGTGTCCTAGTCATGGGTTCACCACTTACTTCCTTGCGGCGGCAGAGATCGTAATGATGCCGGGAGGAGCAGGACGGATGCGTGTTTGGATCGTTCGGTGTTCGGCTAGAAGGTCTTCTCGTTAGCAGAAGTCGCCACTTGATGCTGGGCACATACCTTCAATCCCCCGACGCGTCTCTCGGGTCCGGTGATTTAGGACGACGTTAGTGAAGTTGATATCCTTCCGCCCTCAGATTAAGCAGTACGGATGTCGTTGCCCGTTACCCGTCGCCCCCCAGAGGAGGCAATGACGCGGCGTGGCCAATGAGAGGCACGAGCATTGAACGGACTTTTCCGCCGCCCCTCCTCCCATGCTGCAGAGATGCCTGGCTCACCCAGCCGCGCCACACCCACCTGCAAGGCTCACCCGGCTCGCCCGGGCGCAATTGGCTGGAGCGGCGGAGCCAAGTGCGTATTTTCCCTCCAGTCCCAGTGTATTAAAGGTGGCCGGCCATGGGTGGATGGAAAAAGAGCCAATCGGAGTGTATCCCGCTTCGGGGAGACGGGATTATAATCTTCCGATGTTCAGCCCTACCCGTATCTCAGTTGCTTCTCGCCCTAAAGTCGCTCAAGTCCTCTCACGCTAGGTCCAATCCGTACATATCCGCAGCCTCGAAGCAGATCCTACTACTTCGTACGGAGTACCTTTATTGCTCTACGGATTATGTGCCAATGCCTCGACCAGGCTCTACGAGCACCCGTGGAGCTTCCTTACCTCCGCGCTGCTGCGGAACTGCCTGGTCCTCTACCTCCCCCCGATGGACTCCGCGACGCATCAAAGTCCGAGCTGTCTCCTAGGAGGAGCTTCTGGGATGACGGCGGTGGCATGTGCCTCATCAGGGGCATCTACGTTGTTAAATTCGGTGCTACCGTTACGGAAAATGAGGGGCACGCCCTTCTCTTCGTCGAAAAACACGCCAATATTTCCGCGCCCCGTCTATATGCCATGTACCGTGACCCGCCCTCTGGTCCTCTTCATCTGGTTATGGAGTACATTCAGAGCGTCGACTTGGAGTCGCTCTGGAACTCCCTCTCGGTAGAAGCCAAGTCGTGGATTGCAGCGCAGATACAGCCCATGTTGGCGCAGATGTGTTCGTTCAGCCCGCCTCACGACTTCATTGGCGGTGTTTGCGGCGGTGGCGTCCCTGACCCAATCTTTCGGACGGATTTGCCCAACTCCAGTATCAATGGCCCGTTCAGGACTGCGGAGGAGGTCGGTTCAGCGCTAGCCCTCGCATCGCGAAGTAATTGGGAACAGAACGGGCGGCACGGGTGGATATCCAGCTTCTTCTCCCGGCACCTCGCCGCTGCACGGAAGGACCATGGAGTGAACTTTACTCATGGAGATCTACACATGCGAAATATCCTGGTGGAGAAGGTACTCACAGAATCCATGCCAGAGAGCGCCGGGGTCAAGGCAGCCGAGTCTGACCAGCGATGGAGCTATCAAGTCAGAGGACTGGGAGTCGGCAGGGTGGTATCCCGCGTATTGGGAATATGCCTCGGCAGTTGCACGATTTCACTCGGGGAGTGATTGGCCCGAGACTTTAGATGCCATCATCAAACCGTACCCGCTAGAGCTTTCCATGTTTCTGTTGGTGCTGCAAGGACCTGCAACATATTTATTAGTTTCCAATCATTGTTTGACTGTGTCGATCCTGACCAGCCCTTGCCGTTGGCCTAGATGTATATCAATAGATGACTCTTCTCCGATAGCTTAAATATAGATTAACGCTCTCACAAAGGCCAAATCTTGGCCATTCATGAACATTGATCCCGCGCCATTCGAACAGAGGCCAAGACGGCACAGAGTTGAACAAACAGAAATGGTCACCGCCTACCAAAACGGTGTTACACTCGTCGCCGCCTACTAGGCGGCAACCCATTTGAGTGCTGCATTCACCCTCATGCGGAGCATCCGTGGCGCATACCCGGCGGCTTTGTTGGGTATTGGGTGAATCTCTCCCGGCGCACCTGATGTGTCGTCATTTCTCAGTTTGAGTCGTCAAAATTATATATTGGATCCTTTGTATCTCCGTATACTATGTGGGCTACCGCAGGTTTGAGTTTTACATATAATCATCATTATCCAGGACGTTTATCACTACTGTAAGGATACTTTTCTCTGTCGTATGGGGTAGGGTTTGAAGGTGCCGGCACCCGGAGACCAGTGTATAAAGGCGGTGTGTTGGTTGGCTTAAATGTTCGACCAAGCTCCGAACATGACGGTCTTGCTTATTGGTAATTTTTCAAAGGGATCGTAGCTATGACGGGAGCAAAGAGTCAATAATCCAAGGCCCTTTCCTTCATTACGTTTGCTCAAGGCTCACCCTTTCCCCGTACGGCTTGAACCTTGTCCATTAACCTGAAGCTGATAAAGTTTGCCAAGCATCTCATCTCGTATTGAAGGCCCAGCGCCCGAAATGCGTGCCTGCGTGAGTGAGGCTGAGCGGAGTGCCCTTGCGTCAAGTGGTGTCGAGTCCATGGTCAGCTCGAGCACGCGTCTCAACGCACGCCTTGACGAGGGTTGGACACCATCCTCATCACTGGCAAGCTCGTCCGGTCCCACTGGACACGGTGCATTCCTTCATTGTATGGCTCCAGGATCTTCAAAGACGGGAAGGAAGCGTGCATAGGTTGAGAGCTCATGTGCGAGGCAGATTTGGGGAAAGTCTCTTCAAATAGGAAGCCGGCACCTGCGCGCATCGACTGGCTGATAATCATGAACGGCCCTTGGAACGGCATGATCAAACTCAATCAAAACAGTGTAGTGCTGGACGGGATGCTTGTGTTGTGGTCGGTCGCCCGCCTCAGCCGCTACTCAGCCGCCGTTCAGGCGCTGCTCAGGCTAAAGCGGCGACGGCTCCGGAACATGACTGAGGAAGGAAATTCTGGATGTCGAGATCCGTGTTGTATATTGGGTTTTGAATTATTGAGAGTCGCGTTGTCTCTCATCTCGTTGCCTTTGCTCATCATCCTGGCTGCGTCCTTTGGTGTGCCTCTAAGTGCGGCGTTTTACCGTACGTCTGTTCCCTCGGCATGCCCATACGGTGAACGTAAAGCCTCACCACCAACGGCATTAGCCCGCCGCGGGATTTGGTCCGTCCCATCATGGGCTCGGAATGGCGTCGAAGATGCTTTGACCATCGAGCGGCGTCTTGATTCTCCTTGGCCGCACGCCAGGCACCGAGCCGAAGACTAGCCATCAACTGCCTCATCACAAGTGGGGAAAAAAGTCCAATCACGTCAGAATCCAACTGGTATTGATTGTTTTGCTTTTGCGATCCTCACGGCGTATCCGTGCCAAAGCACCCCATGCTGCTGCAAGCAAGCCCATATGCTTACACGCCGCCCCCGCCGTTCCCCGCCGTCTTTTGTGCTTCGACTCATCCTGTCGTGGCCTCATCGGCCGTCGTCTACAGTTGCCACGCAAATCCTTGCCGGCAACTCGCTCCATTCAACGCCTAATGATATGCGCACCGGACACGCACTTCGCCAGTGTATGGGGTTGAAACCATGTGGTCCAGAGGTTCGTGGGGCCTCGAGAGAAAGAGCAGAGACCAGCGCCGCGCTTGTGTCGCCACGGATCCGCTCGCCATGTGAAAGAACAACGTGAGGTGGGGCGGTGAAAACGAAGGCCGCCGTGAAGGGTGGTAAGTGGTGGTTGTACATTTAATGCCAGTGCCATGTAATAGTGGCCCGCCACTGGTTGCGGGCTGGATATGCGGGACGGTTCAGTCACCTGGGCCAAATGCTCGGGTATCATGGCACCTGGTGACCAGTACAATGCCGAGGATCCAACGCTGAGGGCTGCCGAGGGCTGCCGAGTGTGTCGTGGCATCGTGGATACAGAGTTGGCCGAGCCGTCGCTTCGATGCAATGCGAAGACGCCGTTGTCTGCATAAAAGGGTATCATAAATGGAGAGTGGATGCGACGCCCGCCAGGGTGCATACACCTGCTCGCTGCAGATTCACTTGCTGCCTCGGCTGCCAGACGCGGTAATCTTGGTGGTGCTCATGAGATCGCCAATGTACTTTTGCAGAAACTTGTTGTTGTTGTCGAGCTTGTCGTGCTCCTCGCGGACGGCCTCGATGCGGTTGAAGATGCTGACGAGGGACTCTTGCAGTGCTTTCGCATGTCTGCCACACGGTTAGCTTCTACTGGCGACCACCATCACGTCGAGGAATTCTCGCCTGCGCAGCTCTTCCCTTGCCTCCTTGCCCATCTTGTCGATGTCCTCGCTCGTCCTCCTCGGGCTCATAGCCCGGACATTGTCTGGGTCAAGGCGTAGGTCCGCGGGGCCGGCCGCTGAGCTGTCGCGCGGCACCACCATGGACCCGCTGCTCTTCCGGCTGGGCAGTCGTGGCCGGGTAGGAATGGGCTGGTGGAGGATGGGTTCGTTGTTCACAGAGGGGCTGGTGGAGGCAGAGGAGTCGGAGCGCTCCATGGGGTTGGTGCCTGCGTTGGAGCCCACCGACTGTGAATCCTGATGGTCGGACATTTTGGACCGTCGTCGCGAAGCTGCGGTTCCGAGGGCACAAGAATTGGTGAACAGTTGAGCTGGTCGAAAGCGGTGAGAGTCGGGCTGAAGTCGGAGGCGAAGTCGAGGGTCAAGTCGAAGGGGTAAAGACGTGCCAAGATAATTCCGTCGTACAAGTCTGGTACCGAGGAAAGACCTCACCACCCGAGCCGTGCCAAGGCAGCGGTAGGTACTCAGGGCAGAAATAATGCAGCCGAAGTGGTGAGGGACTTGGAGAGTGGTTGGTGTGGTTGTTGAAGGGAGGAACGGCGGCGGGACGGGTCGATGCGTCGTCGATGCGTCGTGTGCGTAGCAGTTCGAAGTAGCACCGGAGGCAAATGACGACGGGGGGCGAGGTATGACGGAACCGGGCCGACGTGGCAGGTGAAAACAATGAACGTGGTATGCGGTACGGCCCAGCAGCGAAGACGAGACAGGCTCGAGACAGGCTCCGTGCAGACGTCGAGAGGCGAGGATACAACTGACCAAAAGCAAGAAGGAGAAGGGGCGAGGCTAAGACGGCTATCCGGGGGTCGGTGAGAGAGTGCAGGTGAGGTGGTGATGTGGTTGCAACGACGACAGGGTGCACACGCGCTTGCAGACAGGGGGACTGCGTGGAGAAGGGAATGAATGGAGGAGCAAGCCGGCAGAGCTGCAGCAGGCGGTCGAGTTTGTTATGCCGCCGGAGGGTGGAGACGGGTCTGCAGAGTCGGGCCGTCCAGGAGATGAGGAGAAAAGGCGGTCGGTCTGGGGCTGGTCTGTCGTCGGCGAGGCTCGCGAGACAGGGTACGTGGAGATGCGAGGTTATCGTAGGGCGTGTGCGGAGTGGCGGCGCGGTGGCAGGAAGAGAGGAGGAGGGGAGGGAAAGGGGGAAGGGGAAAGCGACGCTGGGATTGACGGGCTGGCGGTGGACGAAAGCGGGAAGCGTGAGGTGGGTGGGTGGATGGATGGATGGCGGACGATGGAGGAGGGCGGTGGTGGAGGACGGTGCATGGTGCATCTGGAGGGCGGCGGCGCATGGGTGGTTGGACGATGGACTGACGATCAGGGCAGTGGATGGATGGACCCTTTTCCGAGCATGATGACGATGGGCGCCGGCGCTGGGGGCGCTGGGGGCGCTGGGGGCGC
>NRSZ01000323.1:17157-72757 GCA_002901185.1 Tolypocladium capitatum | reverse complement strand
GGTGCTGCAGGCGGTGCTGGGGGCGGTGCTGGGGGCGGTGCTGGGGGCGGTGCCAGGGGTGCTGGCGGTACTGCAGGCGGTGCTGGGGGCGGTGCCAGGGGGTGCTGACGGCGGTTGCTGCGCGTGCTGAAGGCGGCGCCCCCGTCGGCCGGCTCCGACCCCAAGTCTCCAACGGCGCGTCCCCGCCATCGGCAGCTTCCACGCCGACGATTTAGTCCCGTCACCGTCACCGGCGTGGCCACCGAACCAAGCCAAGTGGCCGATCACGGGCCTGGGGTCCAATCTGCTTCAGTCTATTGAACCGTCATGATGCATCCGCGCACGACAGCCAGCCCCTGGAGCCCCTATTCCTGCATGTACTTCTTCAACCCCCTCAGCCGCTCCTTCGCCTCCTCCAGTACCTTGTCGTCCTTGCACACCGCAAACCGGATGTAGTCCTCGGCCAGGTGTGCGTTGCCCTCGGTGTAGAACTCGGTCGGGGGAATCGCCGCCACGCCCACCTCCTGGATCAGGAACCACGCCAGCTTGAAGTCGCGCGGCCGGCTCGCCACGTGCGCCGGGAACGGGTAGTCCGCCGGCAGCTTCACCTTGGCCATGTTGACGAGCACAAAGTACCCGCCCTCGGGCTCCGAATACGGTAGCCCCAGCTCCGCCCATACCTCGTTGAACCGGTCCATCTTGCCCTTCATGTCGCCGATCGTCGCGTCCCAGAAGCCCTCCGCCTCGGCCTGCTCGAAGCCTACCGCGCACGCCTCTTGCAGTGGCGATACCGACGAGTAGCAGATGCGCGTGTGCGCGGCCGAGACGTACTTGATCAGCTCTGCCGGGCCCATGAGCCAGCCTTGACGCGTGTCAACGTCAGATACTCGTGCCGATGCTTGTTCCCAGAGTTTGACGTACCAACACGCCATCCCGTGGCATAAAAGTTCTTGCCCGCAGACCCGACCGTAATGGTCAGCCGCTCCAGCTCAGGCGACAGACGCGAGATTCTGGTAAAGGGCACGTAGTACAGCCGATCGTAGACCTCATCCGACAGGATGATGATGTCGTTCTTGACACACAGGTCGCCGATCTTCTGCAGCTCCTCCTTCGAGTACACCTTGCCGACGGGATTATCTGCGTTGCACGCAGTTAGTGGCTTGAGCGGTTTGCCACCACTTGCAGGCGCGACTTACGTGGCGTGTTCAAGACAATCATTTTGGTCCGCGGCGTGATGGCCCTCTCGAGCTCGTCAAAATCGATGGTCCAGTCCGCTGCCGAGGATGTCTTGGTGGCACCCGTCCCTGGGGGGTGCATGGGCACGTAGACAATCCTGCCACCGGGCATCTCGATGTTGCTAATGTACCTGTTTCTCACAGTTAAGTGGCATTCCAAAAATAGCACGGGGATTGCAAACGTACTGGTCGAAAAAGGGTTCAAAGATGATGACTTCATCCCCGGGCTCAATGAAGGCCATAAACGCACTCAACATTCCTGGATTCCCGGTCACCACCCCCGAAACACCGCAAACCTCGGAACTCTTGCTCACCCTCGTTTGCTCCCGTCGTGATGGTCACCTCCGTCTCCGGGTCAATCTTGCGCCCCCAAAACGGCGAGTACGCGTCCGCGATCGCCTTCCTCAACCGCGGCCGCCCCTTGGTCGGCGAGTACTGGTTGCACTCAACGCGGTCCAGCGCCTTCTTCGCCGCGTCGAGGATGAACGGTGGCGGGTTGTATCCGAAGAAGCCCTGCCCCATGTTTACGATGGGCTGCTTCGGCGACGCGGCTGCCGCTTCGTTGATGATGGACCTGCATTCGCTCTCAGAACATGAACCCTCGGGCCAAGGGGCGTCGGTTATTTACCACACATCCTGCTTCTGGCCAGACACTCTCGCCGCAGGCTTCAACTTGCCGCTGCCACTCATCGCGCCGTAATATCTGAGCCGAAGCACCGGTGCTGTCGATGCGCTTCGGAGGGGTCTTGAGAGCAGTACCGAGGCAGCACGAGACATTGATCCACGAATGTTCGGAGGAGCAGCTCAATCTGTCGTCTCTCCCCCTTGCTTATGACGAGCATGGAACAGGATTCGAGACCCACTGCGAGTTTCAACGGAAGCGATGGCTCGGTCCCCACGTGAGAGTTGCTACGTCGCCCGTGATCTCGAAGCCAGAAGTTAGGATGACTAATAATAGTGGGATGGCGTCAACGCCCCTGTTTCCATCCACAGGGCGGCTGGAACGCCAACGTCCACTGATCGACCAGTCACCTTCGTTCATGTTAACGTGTGAGGCATCGAAAACACGAATGTCCTGTCGTTCCATCACTATGTTGAACGCGAATGCAAAATATCTCCTCTATGAACAAAGTAGGTTGCCGGGTCGAGGGTGTGTGCATCGCCCTTTCCAGTGCCGTGGTCCGTCTCCTCGGTCGTTGATATCCGCAAACCTGTCGACCGTTTTGAATTTACGTCAAACGATAGTCGCCGGCCATAGAAGCCCTCACCAGAATGACATCGGTCTAAAGTCCTCCGGCACCTTAATCCCCAAATCATAGTCCGGCGAGCTCTGCCCGTCACGATCCCTTCCCAACAACTCCGCCGCGAGATTCGCACTCTCCCGCGGGGAAGCCCTCTCGTCCAGCTCCCACGTAACCATCCCCGCCAGCAATTTCACAATTCCGTGTCGCGGGTTCAGCGCAGCGAGCTTCTGCACATGGTTATTGCACCGGTGCGGGTACTTGCGCAGCTCCTGCTTCGTGTGGCCCAGGGGCGGCCACTGCGCGACCATGCCGAGCAGCGTGATCCCGAGCGCCCATACGTCGTCACCCGTGTCGTAGTGCCTGCCGTGTTGCAGAATCTCGGGCGAGTAGTACCGTGGTGTGCCCCGTAGCGGGCACGCGGTGCCGACTTTCTTTATGTCTGCGCAGTCGGCGAGGACGACGTCGATGGGCTTGAGCCTGCGGACCAGGATGTTTCGCGGTTTGATGTCCGTGTGGAAGAGCCTCTGGTGGTGGAGGTATTCGAGGGCTTCCCCCATTTGCTTGACGACTTGGAGAATCTCTCTTCGGTCCATGTTTGGCCATGCATAGTCGATTCGTGATTGCAGGGACCCGTGGCCGCAAAGCTCCGTGACGAGTAGTGTTGCGCCGGGAGCCTCGGGTTCCTCGTGCCAGTCCATGAACTTGAGAATGTGTTCCTATGTACCGCTGCGTCAGATACGTCTTGTTTCGAGGTCCGGTGGGCGGAGAAGAAGCGTACATGTTGCAGGGACGCCAAGATGGTCGCCTCTTTGCGCATCTCTGGGATTGCGTCTGACGACTTCCCGGCAAAGACACGTCCATCGGCTACCCGCAGTGTCTTGTACACTATGCTCCAGCCACCGCTTCCCACCTGCGAGCCTCGCTTGTACTTGTCCGTCGCAAACCCACGGTTCTGGACCACAGACCGCTCTTCGTCGGCCGTGGTCCAGCTAGTGAGCTCGTCCCCCTGCAGACGCGAAGGTGATGCCTTGATATCCTTGCCTGGCTGGGCCCGTTCCGAACCTTGACGTGGCATGTTGCGAACGCCACAGTGATAGCTCGGCATCCAAGAGGCGAGGAAAAGCTTCCGGATGCAGGGCTTGACGAGGTCCAGTGTAGGTGTGACTTCCGCACGTGGGCTTGCTGTTGCTACCTAGGCGACAGGGGCAGCTTGTGGAAAGTCACGGCTGCACTTTGCCACTGGCCCAGCGAATTTTCCCCGGACATGTTTCCCTTATTCACGGCTTGGACTCGGCGAGTCTCGACAGCCACCAAGAGCCAGGCTTTGACATGTCTAGGAAATTCTGCCTGGTTGTCGGATGGCCCTGGATGCTGCTCTGGCAGGGCTACGACCATGTTGCGCTCGCTCGTCGTCCCAGTCAAATACAGCCCAGAGATGGCTGAAGAGTGTAAAATGCTGACTTCCTTCTCGAGTACTACAATAGCTAGTCAACTCGCGCCTTGTTGCTGTTCAAAAGCAGCTATCATGTAGTCACACCGCGTTCCCAACCTGATAGCAAGAACGACCGTTCCGAGTCGTTCCCTTTCGTTGTCCCCGCCGCCATGGGGAGGAAAATTGCAATTCTAATGGGGAATCTCAAAAACCCATTTGCCAAGCCGACAGTTCAACGCCGTCCCCGATTTGTATGTACTTTTCGTAGAGCCTCTCGCGAGGTTTCTCAACTCCCGTCACCTCTGGCATGGGCGCTCATCACTGACTGGGCGTGGGCAGCCACAGGCCATGTGAGGCTCGGGCGCCCATCACATCTACCCTCTCAAGCATATCCGTTGGCAGCGTCGCGCCGTGAAGCTCTCTTCAAGTTTTCCATCATCCTTTCGACGAATTCCATAGATTCGCACCCTGGGACATCGGCAAACTCTTGTGGACAGTTCACCGCAGAACTAGTTTGAGCGCTCGGTGGTTGGGCATTGTTGCCGTGTTCGTTATAGCATACGCTAGACGGTTCAGGTCCATGATCATCTGCGGTTACCACGATTGGCATCGTCTCTGTCGAGAAGGCAGTCTCTGGCTGTGGAGCTGGGCCATGCGAGGCGGCTGGTGGTGGTGAGCAGCCTGAAAACCTTGAAATTGGTACCGGTGTCGTGGAATGCCTCACTGCATGCGCCAACGGTGCCTCCTGGCCAGCAGTAGACACCGCGCCTGGTTGAGCATGTTGCGGTGCTTGTGCACTTTCATTGCCCGACTCCACGTTGGATGGTGTCGCGAGTGGACCGGTAGGTTGGGCAGACGACTGCCTCGACTCAGCCGTCGTGGTGCTTGGTGAAGAGCCAATGGCAGCCAAGAAGTTAGCAGGCAGAGGTACGGGCGACTGCTTCGGCGGAACCTGCATTGCCGGTTTAGTCGACTTCAAGGCAAGATTGACGGCGGCGGGCAATCCAACCTTGTACGGCTTCGGTGCTGGGGTCGGCCTCGGTCTGGTTATCTGTAACAAGGGCTGTTGAACAGGCTGGGCACACTGCTGCATGCTTCCATATTGGGGGTTAATGGCCGGGTGCAGCTGTTGGTCCGACGCCTCCGGTACTGGTGGCGACGTCATCGACGTCTTTTGATGCTCCGGAGACGCAGCTGATATGTATGTTTGGGGGGCCAACGGTGGAAGGGACGGCATTCCGGATCCCCTGAACTGGGTACCATACTGCCGGTTTGGAGAGCCAAACGCGTTGGCCATTTGGCTAGGCGACGGCGACATGGAGCTCTGGCTGGATCTTCGAAGCAGATCACTCTGCTTCGACATCAGGTGAGCCCGCAAATCGCCCTCATACCCATTTGTGAATCCACCCCATGCTGCATACGGAGTTCGATACTTTGTCGAGTCCCTACGGAGTCGGTCAGCGCCAAGGGTCTCGGAAACGATGTTAGGGTCATGAAACTTACCTGTTGTGATTGACCTGGAAGAAGGGATACTTCTGGTACACGGACGAGTGGACCTGCCACGCGGGCCGGCTCTGCTGCGACACTCCTCCCGGCTTCTGATATGGGCTAGGAGAAGACCTCTGCCACCCAGCAGCCGGTTGCGGCACCGGCCCCTGTATATTTTGCGAGCCATCGTAGTGCTGGCTTGCCACCGGTGCAGGCGGGCGTGCTTGTTGACTGTGGCCCATGTGCTCAAACCTCTTGGTCGAATACACGCCATAGTTCTGGTAACCGACGGCCGGGTGGTAGTAGTTCTGATGAGGCATGGCCGGAGATGGTGATGAGGGTGAGGGCGAGGCTGTCGGGATGAACCTTTGAGGCGTGCTCATCAATGGAGTGCTCGGATGGGCCTCGATCGGCTTCCTAGGCTTGTACACATAAGGCTTCGCGGGTCTGCCCGCACCCGTTCCCGCACCCGTTCCCGCCAGGGTGGAATTAGCATTGTACGAGTAAGTGCATCCGCCCGCAATGCCAAACGCCTGCTGGCCATAGGCCGCAGCCTTGAGCGTAGGGGCCGGCTTGGGGGGTTTAGGAAGCGTGTCCAAGAAGTTGCCCTTGGGATTGTGGCGCTGCTTTGTCGGATCTTCCGTGTACTGTGCCCTGGCCTCGGTTGACGTCTTTCCGAGGTAGTGCCAGACTTGGTCTGGCTTTGCAAAATCGACCTTGGTCTGGTCCTTGTTCGTGACCGCTTCAACTTGGAACTCGGCCCAAGTGTATCCGTCGGCAAACGGATCATCCTTTCTCGGCTTGTCGTCCTGAAGCCTCTTGGCATTCAGCTGTTCCTGTGCCTTCCGCGAAGCGGGCATGGGGATGGCCTTGGCAGACGCTTTCGGCAGACGATAGTCAGCGGGGTCTGGCAGTAGCAGCCACTTCCACTCCACCTCGATATGGTCACTGTTGATCGTCAGTCGTAGTCCTGGTCGTTGGCCGGATGTTACGTACCCATTTGGAATTATATCAACCAAGAGCGTCTGCTCATCCGTGCGGTTCTCCACAACCATACCAGCAAAGATCTCACCCTTGTAGTATTGGAACTGGCAGGTTTCTCCCTTCTGGAGCAATTCCGCAGCAGTGCGGATGCGGGAATCTGCCTCCAGAGATTCGCCGTCAAACTTCTTGTCTCGTTTGGTCCGATGGAATCGACAGGTGAACTCAAAGGCTTGCTCTTTGAACTCAGTGCCATCTTCACCGAAGACAGGAACATCCTGGTCTTCGACAAAGACGCCAGCGGCAGCGGCACACGTCGCGTGGTATGCTCTTGCGCATTTCTTGTACGAACACTGGAAACACGCTCCACGTTTGGAGCGGCAGAAAAGACACCTGAGGTCGAGGCGGTCTTTGTGAATGCCTGCGACGTTGCAGACCACTTCATCGCCATCCACATTGTCAATGTATGTCTCCGGCAGATACAGAGCGCAAAGGCGGTGGGCCTTCCGTCCGTCGTCCGTAGGCAGCATGCCCAACTCTGAGATGTCGTGCGGGCACAGGCAGCACGGCGGCTCGGCCTTTGACTTGAGGCGGAGCTTGATCTTCTTGACCTTGGCCTTGCCTCCCTTGGCCACACCGCGCTTCCTCTTACGGCTGGCATCCTTGAACCTCACGCCATGACCGGCCGGTGGCGTTGGAAGGCCAGACATGTCTTCGTCATCGTCCTCGTCCTCGTCGTCTTCGGTCTCTTCGTATTCTGTTTCTTCGCCACGGAGTTTGCGCTCGATTTCGTACACGTTGATCCATACACTGTCCTGGGCCTGGGCACATTCGCACTTCTTTGCAATCTTTCCCATCTCCAGCCAGGAATCAAGTGCGAAATTGACGGCTTCGGCGCAGTTGTATCCCAAGTTGTAGCCGGAATGGTATCCGTACGGATAGGTTACCACGAATTCGCCAGGGTACGATACAACCTTGTTGACTTTGATGCCGTAGTGTTGCAATAGGTGATGGGGCGAGATCAAGAAGCCCTTGTGTCGCAGGAACTGATTGCAAGCTTTGGCATCGGCAGGCCAGACGCTTTTCATGGCGGCTTCGAATCGACGGGCGTCGGCCTGGGAGATGCTATACCACTGCTTCGGGGCGCCGAAGTGGAGATAGTTGATGCTGTACAGATCTACATCCTCGAGATGCCAGGCGAAAGTAGCCTTCCACATGCCCAAGTAGAGATACGCTGTGTTGACGCCTGGAACCTTGGTACCCAGGACATCCAACAAGTTGGGCAGCTTGTTGAGGTTCCACGTCTCGGTCCTGTCGTCGAATAGAGTGCCCATCATGTCTGCGCCGTACAGCGGGGGTGCATAGGTCAAGGTTTTCCAATAAGACCTCTCAAGTTCCTCGCAGCGCTCGGGCGTGTACTCGGAAACATCCATTTGATAGTCAAAGTTTTTGAACGCGGCCTCGTCGATCATGGCTGACCCTTCTCGGCGACTGTACTTGCGGCGAGCCGAAACCGACTGAGTCTTGGGCTTGGACTGCCTTGCGCCGCCCATGCGGCCAACCGAGGGCTGGCCGTCGTTGCCATCAGTCTCTTCTCCGGGGTCTTTCTCAATCGAGTCGACAGGCTTGTCCTCGGCGTGCTGGGGCTCTACCTTGGGCGAGACCGGGGTCATGGGCCGATCATCTTCCTCGTTCTGGGCCTGTTGTCCCTTGCCCCTCGCCGGCCTTCCCTTGCCACGCTTCGTTGGAGTGGACGGCTTGGCGGTCTTTGAAGCTGCTGCTGGACGTCGGGGGGGTTTCTGTTTGTCGGCGTTGGCGCGCCGCTCGCCGCGCCTTGCTGGCGGTTGGTGCTCGCTCTGCTCGCAGAGCTGCCGCCACTGCGGCAGGTTGTAGGAGCGACCGTGGAGGATGTTGACCTGTCGATAGGTACCATTCGATCCCATAATGTCTTGTTTGATCGGTTCGCGCACTTTGATGGGCTTGACGAGCTCATCCAGCTTCGGCTGGGCATCCTTCCACTCCTGAGGCGGTATGATCTTGACGATGCCAGACTTCATGCCGTAGCTGTCAACCTTTTTCATCTAGGGTCGAGGAGATTAGCATGAGGACGGCGTGCAGTCGGGGAGGGCGAGGCGACGCACGAAGCGCTGGAAGTCCTTGAACTGGTACATGGTCGGGCGGAACACGGGCACGGCTCCAGACCAGTGGTCTGGCAGCACCTCGCCAATGTCCTCTTCCTCCTCCTGTTGCTGCGGCGGCTGCTGCTCGTCCCGGGGCTCGGCCGCGGCGGGCGGCAGGTCGTCGAGGACGGGCTCATCTTCCAGGTCGCTTAGCTCCGAGTCGCTCGCATCCGTTTTGGCCGCGTTGTTGCTATCAGGCGGCGAGTGCAGAAATACGGGCGCAGGCTGCTTCGCACATTCGATCTGGCCCCCGGGGTCGGCGGCGTCGTGCGCGGCGGCTAGGACAGCCTCAGGCCCAGGGCCAGGCCCGATGCCAGGCTCGGCGTCGACAGGCGCGGGAGCGCGGAGGGTGTCGGTCGACATGGCGGTTGGTCTCATGCCGCTACATGCGATCGGTCCATCAGGTGGGCGACTTGGCTGCGCGTGCGCGAATTGTCCCGCGAGACGGTGGTTCGAACCACACAAGGGGCACAATCGGCGGACGCAGGGTTTGTGCTGCTTTGCACGACGGCAGAGGTGAGTGAGGACAAGGGAGAGCAGCCGCTGGAGGTACGAAGCAGTGGTACCAGATGGATGCGGAGAAAATTGTTAGCCCGTTAGTGGCCACTCCGGGTCACCGAGCGAGCGGGCTGTTAGGGAGTACCTGCTCGGTGCCGGGAAATTTCGACGGCGGATCCTTGGATGCGACGAGGCCATGCTTGCCAGAAACACAGCGCACACCTGGCGATGGAGCGGCACGTCACTGCAAAAGTCAGAAAAGGTCTATGCAGGTGTACCTTAAATTTGTGGCACCGCAGATGATGGCATGAACGGCTGGAGGTGCTGTGCTGGCTGGCGTCCATGCGCCCCGCAACCTGCGATCCGTGTCCACCGGGCGGCCACCGTCGTTGCACGTCGTTGCATGCCTCAATACTGGGCGAGAGCACTTGGGGAGCTGATGCGACGGCCTCGAGCCTCCTCCAGCTGCTCTCCGTCGGCTGCGCGCCGTTCCATCGGAACCATGTGCCATCCGCATTGCCTGCCTGGGGCAACGAGCCGAGGACAGCATGCAAGGTACGGGAACCACCCGGTGTTCTGTGCCTTGCAGCTCGGCACACTCGCTGATGCGATTGATAAGATATTTGTCCTCACTGGACCCGAGGGATGCACGTGTCTGGGGTCCGCAGCTTCTGAACCAGCCAGCATCGCTGACCCACCGTCATCCGTGTGTCCTCCATCGTCTCCGCAATCTCCTGGTGTCGGCTTGGACGGTGGGACACTCCACCAGAAGCCAGAAGAAGCCTCTTGTTCTCCACCACTCGCTCACGGTTGCTTCTATTAGTTCGTGCTCTCCCATCTCCTCTCGTGTTCCAGAGCCAAGGCTGACGGTCACTGAGACGAATGGTACCATCCCCGTTGACCAGCAAAGCAGTCAGCCGTCTACGCTGCCTGTTTCTGGGCATGCACGCTCGCGAGATGATGTTACCGTTGCCCATTCCAGCTCCATTTCCAAATATCTACCGAACGACCCGTCAGGTTCCTACGGCACTTCGTCCACGTCTCCCGGTCACCACAGCTTGGTCTTTCAGCATGCCCTCACCAAGGCCTTCCTTACCCATTTCTTCCTGCGCCTGGCCATCCGATGAGTCGTCCTGGACGTCCAGCCATTCCATCTTGCAGCCGAGAGACCACCGGTTTCATGGTTTTGGGGCCTTCCGCGCCTTCCGCCAGCTACCTTGTCCGAGTGGGTTGACGACGTAGGCTCGGCTCCGTCAGTGAACAACCATCCATTGCATGGACACTCTACTCTCTGGGTGTTACAAGCGCACGATGTTGGCGTTGCCATATGTGCAAGTGCTAATTCCTATGGCTGTTTGAATGTGTACTTGGCGTGGATAGCCGTCAACACTGTTCAGGTTCCTCAAACATCTGCTGGACACTTGCACACAGGAAAATACCACCATTCAAAACCCGCATCGCATGCTTGCACGACAATTAAAGGTATTCAACCCCCTAAGCACTCGATGATGATTTAATAACCGGACATTCAGGCTGCTTTTGTTGGGTTAGCACCACAGGTGTGGAGGCCACGCCCTAGCGGAAGGAATTTATGTCGCATCATCTCGACCCGTCCTCCAGCAGGTCAACACACCACTTCAACGGTTCCATGGTCTAACGGTCATGACTGCGGATTCTGATTCCGCCAGCGAGGGTTCGACTCCCTCTGGAACCTTATCTTTTGCCCTCACTTCACTTTTATGAAGTGAAGGCTCCCTTTTGCTCCTTATGCTGGGGCATGGATGAAGGTGAATTTCACAACGCACAACATGTGGGCAGCATGTGATGGCCACCTTCTGCTGTCAATGCCGCGCATGCGTATGTCTTGAATACCCCGGCCATCGTTTCTCATTTTTAGCTTCCAGTAAATCTGTTTGGGCTTTTAGGGAACCACCTAACGGTCTGCCCGTCAGATGCTCAGGGGGAGGCTGAAGTCGTCCTGAACTCGACGGGGACTCGGACTTCGTTCAGCTTGATCCACACCTTCGACCCGGCGACTTACATGGGCGTGCACAGAGCCATGTTAGAGGCCTGCAAGTAATCCGAGACGTGCAGCTCTCTGAGCTGCTATAGTAGCAATATCGATCAGTTCCTGGGCTTTCCACGTGTCTGCAAGCGAGCTCACGAGGCGCTCCACGAAGAAATGCTGACAACGGCGTGAACCATGCGTAGCTCATGGACTACGTCATCATGTTCGAGGACTACAAGAGTATAGCGAAAAGAGCTACATGAAGTCCCAGATGAAGAACTGGAGGGTCGTCATCCCGGGGACTGGGGAGGAGACTGTTGCGTCTATGCATGCAAGAACGGAGACCTCATGTTCTCCACCCAACACCAGCTGCCCCGCACCTGAAGATCGACAGCAGCCCCTCCCTCCTCCTCTGCTCCTCCTAGCCAAGATGGTGCTACTTGGCGACGCCTGAGTCGGCCTGCCGTCTTCGGATTCGGCTTCCTGTGCCCTTTCTCTTCTTGTCACCTCAACCCCCCGAGTCCCCAGCTGTCTCTTCCCATGATCCTGGGTCGATTCGGGTAGGACACGGCCGCCATGGCCTCGCTCCGTCTCGGTGCCGCGCTCGCCGCCGCGGCGCTGGTGGCCAACGTCTCGGCCCAAGCCGGCGACGACTCCAATGCCAACGTTAGGGTCTGGGCCGCCGTCGCTTACATCAACAGCGCCGAGAGGACCCCTATCATCGGCGGCCTGCAGACCGTCCTTACCCCCGAGGGCGCGCAGCAGATGTGGCGCCAGGGGAGCGCCTTTCGCAACCGCTACTTGACGGGTGGCAGTAACAGCAGCAGCAGTGCGAACAACACCGGCGCCGCGACGATCCAGAACATGGCCAAGGATGCCCTCGACAACCGGCAGCTCACCATCTTGTCGCAGGCGGACGAGTGGGTCGCCGCTGGAGCTCTGGCTTTCATCCAGGGCCTGTATCCCGCAAAGACGGATGCGTTTGTGGATGAGGCCGGCGGGAAGGACCTGAGCCACGACTATGCTTCTGGGGGCAACGTCGCGGAATATCCATTGAACGGCTATCAGTACCCCAAGATCCAGACCTTGACCACGCAAGACAGCTCCTCGGTTGGGTGCGTTAACTTATTAGATAAAAGCTCTCAAGTAGCTTCGGTCTTGAGCAAGGTAACTAACGGCCTCCAGGATTCAAGGAGACGTCGCATGCAGCGCGTGGCGAAGCGAGGTGGGCACTAACTTAGCAAACACCAAGGTCATCCAGGACAGCGTCAACCAGAGCAAGGACCTGTACCAGAAGCTCTTCTCGAGCGCTCCCCTCCAAGGGACCATCCCACTCACGTCGGCCACGTATCTAAACGCATACGAGATCTACGACTTGGTCTCCTACCTGTACACGCACAACGAGACAGTTTTCAAGGGCCTCCAGGACGCCAACAGTACACTCAACATTCTCCGGTCCAATGCCTTTGATCTCGAGCGCGCAAAAACGAGCCACTATAGCACGATAAAAGACGATCCTCTAACCGTTCTCTACAGCATCGCGGGCCGGACTCTCGCGTACCAGGTCGCGAACAAACTCAATGGAACCGTTGCGGCGACTGGCGCAAGTTACAAGATGACTCTCATGTTCGGCTCCCTCCGGCCTCTTCTCTCGTTCCTCTCCGTTGGCGGCCTCATGACCAGGGAGAACCTCGCGTCCGGACCGTTTTCTCGCCTGCCAGAACCTGGTGCGGCAGTGGTCTTTGAGCTCTTCTCGGAGAGGTACTCGAGCAACTCTGGCGGTTTTCCTTCCGCAGATGACCTTAAAATCCGCTTCTATTACCGGGCCACCGCCAGCGCCAACGAGACGTTCGCGACCTACCCGCTCTTCGGTTCCGGGTTTGATGGGCCGAGCGTCCCCTACATGTCGTTTCTTCATCGGATGCAAGACCGTAGCACGAGTCCCATGAACTGGTGCGGAGTCTGCAATCCGGGAGCGACAGCTTCCTGGTGTTCCAGCTCGTCCAGCCACAAGGGGGCCTCGTCCTCTGAAACCCCCAGCATCAGCCCGGCCGTTGGCGGCGTCATCGGTGCCATCATCATGGCCGCCCTGATCGGATTCGTATCCCTCGCGCTCTTCGGCCTCGGAGGATTCCGTGTCCAACGCCCCGGCAACAACGAGCGCAGCAGCACCCTCGGCGGCTTCAAGGGCGCAGAGCGGATGGCCGAGGATGCCGACGTGGCCATGTCAAAGGACGGGTCGCGCGGGGAGCGCATCGGGAGCTGGGAGATGCGCGAAAGCGGCAAGGAGCACCAGGTGCCTTCGATGAACGCGGGAATTGTGACGAGAGACTTTCATAGAACGACGAGCAGGATGGAGGAGGACGGGGTCAGCGTGTCGGGGGCGCCTGTGAAGGCGCACGAGAGCGTGTGAAGCGGGGTGTAGAGAGGTTTTTCTTGCACTGATGAGGCTCGGCTCCGAATGTTGGAAGGCCCGTTGGATATATCGCATTGAGTCGACGTTGGGGTTGGGACGGCAATGATTAACGTGGTAACGACTTTACCTGACACCAGCCTCGACTGGTCTGACTTGAATAACATATTATTGAGTCGAGAACAGAATCAAAAAAGAGCACACGAGTCCACAGTCTTAGGAGCAGGTGACTCTAGTTTTGCCACACGACGTAAAAGATTAATACGATACATAATCTTCGGGGGGGGGCCGAGAAGAAGAGACCCAGCCCGAGACACCCGGGGCCGTGATCCGCAAGCCACCCGGTTTTGCGGCTCCTCCTACGTCATCCCACCCGGAGATCTGCACAGATCAGTGTGGGGAGAACACAATATTCGGTTGTTCATGTGTATGTGCAAGACACCGTCCGAGAGAGTCGTAGTTGCCACTGGATAAGTCGTAACGTCTGATGGCGGCTGCAACGCAGCGTATGGAGTGCGGGCAGAGCAAAACAAATCACAGACGACCACGGAGTGATTCTCGCAAGACATAATTTTGACGGTTTTCAAATTGTGATCGAGTGGCAATAAGCCTTCAACTCTATCTATACAGACGGCTAGTATCATGCAGAGTCCGCCCCTGTTTTTGGCGATGTACTCCTAGATTCCCAAATCAATTCCCGAGTGACCGTCCTGTGGTCTTCCCCAACGCCCAACGCCACCCCAAGTAAAGCTCGCCTGTGATATGCACGAAGAAGTTCATAAGGATATTACTGCCTCGCCGCTAAAGGTGCCAAGGCGGCCGCCCGGCACCTCACAAACCCATCGTCAAGAGCTCTAACCTTGACACGACAGACTCCATGTTGGCACTGATGCGTTGCACACGGGCCATGGCGAATGAGGCAGAAACCTCTTCCTCTGTGGCATCGACGAGCTCATAGCGAGCGAGCACCTTGTCGGCCTCGATACCGCCGAACAAGTCAACGTTGCTCAGGCTGTCGGTATCGACGGCCTCAGACTCTTCCCGAGAGGCAGCGGGCTCAGAGTGATAGAGGGCAAACTCTGGGTCGGACTCGAAGTCCTCGTCAACGGGTGCTTCCTCGGCAGGCTCACAGGCCTTGAGGCTCTCGGCGGGTCGCTCAATGGCAGGAAACTCGACCTTCTCCTCATCGGACTCGAACGACTCCTCGACAAAATTGGACGTCTTGCCAGAGAGAACAGAGACATCAATAGCAGCAGGCACCTCGGGAGTGTCGACGATGAACACCTGGGGTTGG
Source organism: Tolypocladium capitatum (assembly GCA_002901185.1). NCBI lineage: Eukaryota > Fungi > Ascomycota > Sordariomycetes > Hypocreales > Ophiocordycipitaceae > Tolypocladium > Tolypocladium capitatum. Next base: position 58,005 of record NRSZ01000323.1, on the reverse strand, counting down.
AAGTTGTACGAGGTGTTGTCGAGGCTGAGGACAGACAGGTCCATGGCTTGCTCCGGGATCATGGCCATGCCGATCTGCTGTTGGGAGGAGTACTGGCCGCCATAGGGGTTAACATCCTTGGGGACCTGGCTCTGCTCCTGCGACTGTTGGGGTTCGACCTTGATCTGTACGGCCTGGGGAAGAGCAGTAGGGTTGGTGCTGAGGTGGTCGAGGAAATTGGAGAAGGAGGGAGACGAAAGAAGCATGCGGGTCAGGTCAGAGAGGCGCTTGTTCTCCTCCACCAGAGCACGGTTCTGGGCCCGAAGGTCGCCATTCTCGTTGACCTTGTTGGAGATCTCAGCTTCAAGCTGGGTGATGTATTCTGCATCATGTTAGTGATATTGAGCTAATGAAGGCTGCCAAGATGGCGGTCAGATGTAACTTACCCTTTCTCCGGGATCGGAACGCGCGAGCAGACACCTTGTTGCGGAGCTGCCTCCGCTCCTTGCTGCTAAGCTTCTTGCCCTCCTCGCTAGCCAGAAGTCGCTCATCCTCATCCATGTCCTCTTCGTCCTTCCTGCTACGGGGAAGGTTGGAGTGAACGGACTGGTCCCGGGAGTCGGGGGAAGAGGGCTTGGCCCGCATCGAGTTGAGGAGCTGGGTGATCTTCTGTTCGACGATGGGGTCCGTGGGTTGAGGGGCCTTGCTGCGAGGCTTCTGCTGCTTGCCATTTCGGCGGTGGGCCTGCTGCTGGTGGATGATGTGCTGCTGCTGCCTCTGCTGGGCTTGAGCCTTGGCGAGGGCAGCCTGGGAGTGAGCACCAGGCCAGAGGCGGCCGACACTGCTGGTGGATGATGACATGGTGGGAGAGGTCATGTTGGACGACTCCTGCTCAATGCTGCTAGGGTTCACGGTGTTGAAGAACTGTTGGGAGTCGGCGGGAGACTCGAAGTCCATGTCCATGGTGCCCTGCGAGGGAGACGTATTGAAGTCGAACACGTCGTTCTCGGGTGTGAAGTTGGACATGTAGTCGAGGCTGCCAAAGTCTTGATAGCCCGTGTTGTTCGTCTGGTTGACGGCCATGGTGTTGGCGATGGCGCCGGGTACGAAGCCCGTCTGCTGGCGGTACATGTCATAGTTGTGACTTGGGCCGCTGAGCGTCTGCGGCGTCGAGGAGGGAATGCTGGGCGTGGTCACAGCAGCGGTGACGGGACTAGAAAGGGTGGGCTTCGAGGACGTCGATGGCGAGAGCGACGGCGAGTTGTAATTGTTGTTGTCGTACTCAGAGAGATCGAGCAGAGCGTCGAGGTCGACGTTGTTCTGGGCCGGAGCCGACATGGTGATGGCGACGTTGTCGTTGTTTGCTGACAACAGAGGATGTTGGCGGCGACTATTGGATTGACTTTGACAAGGCTTCGCAGCCAAACGGGTGGCGGCAGGGCGATGCGGGTGATGACACGGGGCTACCCGTCGGGTTCGACGACGAAGCGCGGCTCAATGGAGCGGATTCGTCGGAATTGTTCTGAAGCGACCAAGAAGGGAAGCGTCGTCGCGATGAAGCGATGATGATGATGATGATGATGATGGATGGCGATGGCGATGGCGACGGTAGACGGCGATGATGGTGTTGTCGAGAGGGTCAGCAGGAAAGGGAAGGGGGAGGGGGGCCCGGAATGGCTATGAATGGAATGGAATCACGGATGCCTGGCTTGGCAGCCGGCTCTGGGGAGGGAGGACAGATCGACAGGCGCTGCTGCGAAGGCAGCAGGGACGGCAGGTGGCGCGGGCCAGAGCAGGGATCCGGCGGGGCAAGGGGCTGTGGACGCGTCAGCTCCTTCTCAGGCCGTCGCTCTCAGCGGTGGGCGCTGATTGGATCCCCTGCCATCCTAGCCGCTCCACTGCTTGGGCTACATCTGGCGCAGGCGGGGCCGACACCCGCAGCCGTTAAGCAGCTATCATAGCCATCTACTCGCTCGCAGCTAGGCTCCTTTTTGGGACGTCTTCGCTGTTGGTCGGCGCCGCACTATCCATGTCTGAGGATGACGACGCCACCCGTTTCGCGCCTAGCTGCAACGATACCTACCTACATGAGTCCACTCCGCGGCGCAAAGGACAATCACGACCTTGCAGCCAGTGGACGGTGCGGCAGTCCGCGGAGAGTAGTAGGGCTGACGAATGTCGACGGAACAGCCACTTCGAGTACTGCATCTTTCTGCTGCTCTCCTCTCGCGGCTGAAGTTGCCCATCGCCGTCTTGGGAGACGGAGGAAGATTCAAGCGCTCGCGCGTTCATCCCTCCGCTCTTGACTTGGGCTGGCTAGCAACAGCGTGTGGACAAGGGCGCCGTGTAGGCAACGTTGGTCCGGACAGTTTCAGTCAACTGTCCATCAGAGTTGCGGAGAGGCGCTTCGGACCCTAAACAGCCCGAGTCCACGATTGCGACCCACCAGCCCCCTGGAAGCCAATAGACGATGCGACCATGTAGGCTATTAATAGCGACTGGCTGAGTGTGGCTGTACGGGGCACTACGAGGACGGAGTCCCCGCGGATGCGATGCAGCTGAACAAGGTCTTGATGTTGTGCTGGCACGATGCCGTCATCACGGTTCAGAGATTCGCCGCGAGCCGTTATTGGTGGTCTGCCTGCTGATGATCTTGGGGGCAGGGTTCACGCAAAAGCAGCATGACGAGAAATTTCGAACTGCTCCGTTTAGCCATTTTCCCCTCCGGAATGTTTTGACTTGTCGCCTGAAACACAAGGCCCGGCGTCGATACATCCGTCAACTCCATGAGACCCCGTTGTGACCGTATCGAATATGCCCTCGCGAGCAGCCAGGCAGGATTTAAAACGAAAAAATTAACAAGTCAGGAAAACGTTTCATTTCGCATGGTCCTATCGCAGTTGTATTTTGCCACAGCCTGCGGGGCACAAGAATAGCACCTAGCATGGCCTAGCACCTAGCATGGCCCAGCCTGTCACGGACGAGTTTCGGCAGATGGGGGCAGTGGATCCTCCCAGAGGCTGTTCATCGTGTCTCTCCATGTCATTCTTGAATGAAGAGCAGCTGTTCGCCCTGAGGAAGTCTACTGTCGCCGACTTGTCGTGCATGTCATGCCGGCAGTGACGGGAGCCGAAGCTGCATCGGAGGCTAGTCCGGCATCTACGAGCTGACGCAGACCCACTGCAAGCAGTTGTCAAGTACGGAGTGAGAGGTACGAAGTAGAACGCACCCGTTCACGTCTCAAAGGCGGTTGCTACTCGTATATTCGCGGCAAGATGATGTCAGAGGACTCGATACAGCAGGCGACAAGCACGCTCTACATGCTGCAAACAACCCAGCCAGAAGTTCACGCAGCTATAGAAAAAAAGTTGCAGATTAAACCAGCGTCCCCAAGCCTTTCGAACGACCTCACGGCACAGCAGCTCACGTGCCCCGAAGCTGGCATTTTCGTTTGATCGATCCACGTTACCGTCGCTGTGACTCGCAGTGCTAGTCAACGTAGGTCCACTCCCAAACCTGCTTAGGTAATGTTGCGCACGCGCACTTGCTGCCCAAAATCGAGCTACAACTCTGCCTGCAACGGGCGACAGCGCGGGCTTTCCCTCTGTCATCCTTCACACTGGCGCCTGATCAGTCGAGGTTCGACCGCTTGCCCCGTCGCATCTCTCTGTTTCCACGGTGATCCGGACACGCGCACGCGCTGTGGTCAAGCTCGCGTCTCGACGGACCCGTGCGCTGCGAGCCAGCAGCTGAAGAGCGACGCAGCCGCGATCGTGTTCTCTCCTGGAGACCCTTTCCTCGGCGCGCTTCGTCCTTGATTCTCCGCCTTGTGCCAGCCGCTGTGATCCAACTGTTTTGGTCCATCCGCCGGAGGTGCTAGCTCTGACTCTCTCAGCTCTGCTAACCTCACAGCCCGTTGCTTGGAACCAACCTTCTCGCCTTTTAGCATGGTGCATTCGCCATATTAATCGTCACAGATGGGTACAACTAAGCGCAAGTTGCCCGCCACCGTTGCGGGCGGGCCCCAGGAGAGGCACAAACGAGCACAGAGGCCCCAGCATGGTTCTTTGGCGCTTGTGCCCGACAGCCTTGTGGCGAGGCCACCGCTGCCGATACCCAGATCCAAGCATCACAGTTACTTCGAGTTTGTCGAGAACAAGGACAAGAAGAAGAAACTCAACTTCGAGGTAATCAGGTCACCAAGCTCTGGCAACCCGTGAATCTGGCTAACGAGGCACAGCACACTTTTCACAGAACCCCTCCGCCGAACTTCGAATTCGTCGCAGCCGGAAACCCTCAGTTGACCGCGGCTTGCAAAGATCTGTCCCGTGAGAATGGCGTCATGATTTTCATCGTTACGGTATGCTACCCGAAGCCGAATTACTGACGTCGTATGACTGACTAACCGTTTCCAGAATTCCTACAACACCACCGCATTGAGCTACGCCAATCAGTTGAACAGAGTCGGCTGCCACTTCCACACAAAGATTGTCCAAGAAGCCAGAACCAGCATTGTTGGAGCGCCAGAGCAACAAGCACGTGTCCCGCACGGAGAGCCGGAGCCGATACCCAAGTCCCAGCGGCTCTACCACGCTCAGGCCGATGCCGTGCTGCGCGATCTATTTCCTCGCATCCCCAATACTGACCGCCAGCGGATCCTCGAACGTGCGTTCACATTTGTGAGCGGCTTTTCTTTCATGATTCTCAAGACCACATCTGGAAAGCTAACTTCCTTTTCAGGGTACATGCTTTCGAGGCCAGAAGACTGTCGGACTCAGTGGCGACATTCCTCTGTCTCGCAGGGCTCAGCTTGCGGTACTGGCTCATATCAGGCATACTCATACTAGGTATGATCAATTGCTCAGAGAGACGGACTACCAGAATGCACGAAAAGCCGTCGAATCACTCAGCCTCGACATCCTTGTCAAGTGGCGAGGAGACGAAGAGACTGGCCGGGATCAGCTGGATGAGATTCTGAGGGAAGTGGTCGTAATCTCTGACTCGGAAGATGACGATTCCGAGGAAGAGACTGAAGGCACCTCCGTCGAGGAACTGGACTCGACCAGAGATGCAGCCGTGTCTCGCCAGTCATCGCGCCAACCGCCACGGCGCACCGGGTTGAATCGTCCACGATCTGCCAAGGCCGCAACAAGAGCATCCAAGTCAAGAGCAGCAGCCGGAGGCAAGGATCAGGACCATGGCGCGTCCCGAAGCCACCGACGTGGATTTAAGAGATACCGCGCCTGGGAGGAAGCTCTGCAGCGTAATCGTGATCCCGACCTTAACCCTCCGTGCTCCATTGCCGATACGCCGCTGGACCAGCCTAACGCAAGCAGTTTTCCCAATGCGAATGAGCAGCAGCCACTCTTCAGCTCCGTCGGTAGTGCTCCGAGTTCCAACGGCTATGTTCCTCAGCGCGCGGCAATGTTCCTACAGTCACATAACGCTGTTCCTATTACCCCAGCCCACACTCTCCCTGGAGAGGCAACTTTTGCTTCTGCTGGCAATAATTTCCGGGATATGCTGGTTCCTTCCATTGAGTCTGCCCATCTGGCGCCTGCACGGCCATCCTTCTTTCCCGGTGTGCCGCCTGTCAGGACTGAGGATCAAATGAATCATTCTTCTCTTCGCCACGGCATGCACTATCACCGCGGCCAACCCCCATCTCTGGCGCAACTGCCGGGGCGAGATGATTACAACTCCGATCGGCGAGTGATTAGCGATCACATGCCGCATGGACGAGTAGGCCCTGGTGGCTTCCGCGCTGAGGGCTCTCTACAAGCATTCGGACAGCGTGATCTGAACCAATTTAATTCCGACTACCACGGGAATCTGGGCCCTGCTTCTTCGCTGCCTCATCCTGCGACTCGAGTCCGTGAAGCTACCGCTTCATCGGATAAGCCAGTCGCCGATCGGATAGTATTGAATGCTGCTCGGCCCGGTAGTCGCCTAAACCCTATCCTTATGGAGGATCGTGGCGGGTTCTACGAGAGGGTTGCAGCCCACCCGGAGCCAGTGATGCCCCTGCGTGAGCCCAACGGACATGTGGACGACCGACGACTGGTCCATCAAGTTCCGCAAGCACCAGATGGTCATATCGTGGTCTCACGGGAAGAAGGCTCAAGAATCCTGCAAGAGAGTCAAGGTACTTTTGGCGTCCAAGTTATCCCGATATCACAGTCTGGAACCACTACTCACCTCGCCCACGTAGTGAGCCGCGTCCCCTTGAATCCGTGGGAGCGTGGCCCGCACGTTGACTTTGAGCGATCTCGGATCTTTGGAGATGACTGTGGCCCTGGATCTCGACCGGCGTCTGGAGAGTACCGTGCGCCTCCACCCCAGCTGTACCGGGAAGAGTGAGTTTCTTTACCTTGTCCTTTGCCATGACCATCGAGAGTACCCGAAATAGGATTCTCACCTTTCATAGGTTACAATTCGATTTTCGGTTAGATTTACCGCCTCGAGCGCATCACGAACCTGCTTATCGGCAGCGTCAAGAGCGTCCACCCATGGGCAACCACTATTATGACAACTACGGACGAGAGTACCCTTCCCACGTATCCTACCCGGAGCACGTCAATGTATTTCGATGACGGCCAGTCTCTGCGCCTGTCTTGTTGATGAACGCTATTCGATTCTTTGCAACGACTTTTTGTCACGACGACTTCCTGTTTAGAGGGGAGGTTTCGGTAGCATTGCATGTGGAGTTTGGGCCTAACGGCGTTGAGAGACGGAGACGGACGTCTTGTTTCTGCGATTTAATACCCGCCTTTGGCATCTACGGTTGTACGAATGAGATACCCCCCGCATGCGAGTGGAGGAATCGGTGTTTGGTGGACAACGGCGTCATGACTGGCAACTGGGGAGTTTGGAGTATGGCCTGCGAGACAAATGTATCAGTCTCGGCTGGTGGTGATGGTGTTGGTTACCTGTCAGAGTATCGACATAATTAGTTACGAGATTCGCGATTCACGGACATGACCTAGTTCAACATTTGGAGTGACGTGTAAATGATCTGAAGTCTGAAGAGTGATGAAGACAAACACATTCTACTCTACTCGACTTCTAACAAGAGGAAACACCAATAATATGGTAAAGTCCCACACATACTGCCTCATTCATGAACGTGGGTATTTTAGGAACTTAAAATATCTTTTATGTCCGCCCACACCCCTTACCCATTTCTTTTTAGTTTCGTCCCCTCTTCGGCTTGCCTACACCACCCGCCATCGACGGCCCATGCTGCTTCTCAACGCCAAGTCCTCTCCTCCCTGCGGCGATACCCCCCTTGCCGCTGAGCGCCCCGGGGCCACCTCCACGGCCGCCACGGCCGCCACGGCCACCGCGCATGCCACCTCCTCCCCTGGCGCGGAAGTTGCTTCCACGGTCCCTACCGGGGCTGATCTTATTCTTGAGCGCGACGGCGTCGCCCTCGTCCATGTCCCCCGCGTCGTCGTCGTCCTTGGACCGTCTGTTGGAGAATTTGAGCTTGCCGCCGCGGCCGCGCTTGGCGGCGTCTTTGCCCTTGAGGGCGGCGACGTAGGCGCCCACACCGGAACCGCCCTCGGGCTTATCAACATCCATGGCGCTGTCGTCCTCGTCGTCGCTGTCCTTGCCTAGGATGAGCTTGCCGTCGAGGTCCATCTTGGCCTTGGTCTTCGTGGGCTTGCGGAGCTTAGAAGGCTTGGTGGACGAGATGTTGGCGAGGGCTTTCTTGTCCAGGAGATCGAGAGGTTCGTCGTCGTCTTCGACAATGTACGTCCTACCGCCCTTTTGCGCCCTCCTCCTTGGCTTCACATCTGCCTCGTCATCAGAGTCCGCACCAGCGTCCGAGTCGCTGCTGTACAGAGCCCGGTCGTATTCGTTCTCAAACTGGCTCTTCGGGCGCTCGACATCCTCGTCGTCGCTAGCGTCGTCGTCGTCCTGGCCGGCCCTGGAACTGTCCTTCTTTTTCTTCGCCCTCTCCTTGGTCTTGCGGATGTTGACGATGAGCTTCTTGTCGGATTCGGGGCAGTTCTTGTGGACGAGGTCGTAGCCGAAGCGGCGGACCATTCTCTCGAAGATATGCTTGACCTTGCCCTTGAAGTGGCCCTTATGCTCGTTGCTCCAGACGATGAGGTTGGGCACAAGGGTGGGGAGGCGAGGAATCATCAGCTCGACCGGCAGACTGATGACACAGACCTTGACGAACCCTAAACAACTCTTGACGATTTCCCTGTTGTTGGAGGTCAAGAACAGGTCCATGGTCTGGACGAGATCGGACAAGGTCTGTTCGCTCAGACCAGACCGGAACTCGTAAAGGAGCCTGCTGATGGCCGTGATGGAGGCCGAAATCATGTGGGGTGTGCTGCCCGCAAGGCCGGCGCTGACCATGGTGAAGTACTCCTCGATGTTCGCCTTTCCAGCCGGTGCGTTGTTTGGCATGTGCGAAACCTTGCTATTGTCGATCGGGGCTCCATCGGCGGAGGCCATCCGGTTTCCCATCCGGACCAACAGCTCATACGCCGTCTCTCGAGCTCGCTCGTTGTTTTCCTTGCAGCAGATGACAACCTCGCTCAGCACCCCAGGAATGAAGTGAAGAGCGTCGTCGGCGACAAAGGGCAGGAGCGCCGTAATCGCAGCCAGCCGCTCACGCCTCGCAGGGGCAGAAACCTTCTCGGAGCTGGAGAGGATGAGCTGTTGCAGCTCAACGTTCCTCTCCTGAAGCGCGGCCTTTCCAAGCTCGGAGCTCGCCAACCGTGGGATCAGCTTGTATACCTTCTTCTGCAGCTGGGGTTCGTCCTGCTTGTAGATAATGACGGTCGCAATCTCGAATAGGGCAGCAAAGCTTTCGCGGGGGAGATATGCGGACATGGTGATGACAAGATCCATCAGCGTCTGCGCCGTTGACGGCATGTGGTCTTTTGACCTCTGTTGCTTGTTCTTCGCCTCCGCAGATGGGGCTGTCTGGAGTTCCGACGCCAGCATTTTGCTCACTCGATCGAATGTGTCAATGACTTCCTGATGGGGCGTAATACTGAGGAACGCGTTGATGCACTGCAGGATAGGTCCTCGACTTTGCGGCAAGGTCTGGGTGTAGACGTTGAAAAGCACAGCGAGCATGTTGCCAGCGAACCGGCCGAGGTACTCCAGGTTCTTCTTGGCAGACTCCCGAGAGACTCTGCTTTGCAGCAAAAAGTCCTCCTCATCGTCTCCGATGCCCGCAATCGCCTGGTTCGACTCGATCAATGTCTTGAGAGCCCTGCAGACATCCAGTCTCAAGCCAACTTGCTGGTACAGGAGGTTGGCAAGCATCTCGGCGAACGTTTGGTCGAATGATTCGAGCAAATCGAGTGGCAAGTCGCAATAGCCAGGAAGGATGGACCAGGTTTGTTGTACCAGAGTCTCGTAAATCTTTATCTCCATGGTCTTATCGGCGTCGCCGTGATCCAGGACTTTTTGGAACATGAGCTCGCTGAGAGGCACCATCTCCTTCTTGAAGTGAGCCAGGTTGGTGTTGCTGGTGTGGTCTCGCAGGATGGGGAACATCCATGCTCGCCCAGACTTGCCCTTGACAGGCTTGACAATGTTCAGCGGGAGGGCCGACAACACGGCTTCGGGGCCCATGGCTTGAATAGCTTGCCCAATCACCTCGTCCGCCTCCTGCTTGTTGCGGAATGATGAGTTTTCTCGAATCTCGCCAATTGTGCGCGTAATGTTGAGCATTATCGGGTACGCTCTCCATCTCAGGGCGGTGAACATGGCCCCCAGCACGTTGAACGTCTGCAGCCAAGCCGCCTGATATTTGACAGTAAGTAGCGAGTCTGCTGTCTTTGCAATCTTTTCCAGAATTTTCTCGTCGTATATTGAAGGCTCTAGGATGACCTGCTGCGGGATGCAATTGACCATGAACGAGACGAGGCACTCGGAGGCCGAAATTCGAATGTTCTCCGAGTGCGACTCGAGGAACCGCGAGACCATGGCAAACATGTCGGGGAGATTCTGGAAGGTCTCGTCGGGCTCCACCTGCGACGAAACATCGTATCCTCGGGACAGAACAGCAAGCCACGGGGGTACAAGCTGGGTGTCGTTTGCCGCAGGTCGCAACTCGGAGATGATTTCCATCAAACGCGGCAGCTTTGCCGATGAGACCTCTTCCGACATGCCCTCGAAGATCATTTCGAAGATCTCGAAACCCGCCATCGTCATGTACTCGTTTCCAGTCTTGGCGATGCCTAGCAACAGCTCGCACAAGGACTCAATCCTTGTGCTCGGCCAGCCTCCGCTCGCCGCGGCCACCGCCTTGACCAGTTGCAGGATGTGTATCAATGCGGGATCATGGGTCGTGGCCGCCGACTTCTTGCCCTTGCGTGCCTGTGCCGCCTGCCCAGCGAGATCTTCGAGGTTCTTCAGGGCCGTCCCCGCGCACATATCCGCGGCCGGGTGGTCCAGCGAGGGACTCGGGGGCGGGTTCCGGAGGACCTTTTTCAGCCCGTCCTGCGCACGCTTTCGTACCTTTGGCCTGTGGTCCAGGGAGAGGTTGAGCAGTCCGGCGACGGCCCGGCGAGGCCCGATCTGCGAGACGGACAGCTCCCACGAGGGCGCATCCTGGGCCACGAGCAGAGACTCGAGGCAGCCAATTGAGGTCCTGAGCAGTATGGGCTCCGCATCCTGCATCAGCAGCACCGGGGCGAGCAGGCCGAGGATCTGGGTGAACTTGGATCGGAGCAGAGGCTGGGGGGCGAACGGCGTGACCACGTCGAGGAGGTAGACGACGGGCGTTGCCAATTCTATGTTTACGCCGTCACTGCTGTTTGCTTGCTGCAGAAGCGCCAGCAGGGCGGCGAAGTAGCCAGTGGGCGTCGGTGCAGAGTTTTGTTCTTTGAGAGTCGACTCGACGGCCTGGAGCACGACAACAGTCTGAAAGCCGACCCCGTCAGTGCTGCCCACGAGAAGAAACACAGAGCAGCCTACCTTTTGCTGGCTCTGCAGGCCAGGGGACTTGATCTTGTCCAGCTTTTCGGCCAGAGTCGGCGTCGGCGTCGGCGTCGCCATTGTGTCGAGAGGATGTTCGCTGAGGCGGGAGGCGGTGCCGCCGTGGTCGAGTCGTGCATAAAAATATTTCTTATCCCCTCCCCGCCCGCTGCCGATAAGATCTGCAGTGGGTGGCTGGCCTTGGACGACCCAACGGGCCGCCTATTGCAATATTCAGTGCTATCGCTCTATCCAGACGCCTACATTACGTTGCGAACCGCTGGCTGACGGCTGGGCACGTCCGAGGCACCGAGCGCGCATCGAGCTCGCAGGTCGAGGACAGAGTCGGCCGATCCTCCCCCATCGTCCTCTGCAAGCATGGCGTTCCTCATTCTCGTCATCGGGGACATGCACATCCCCGACCGCGCCCTGGACATCCCGCCCAAGGTACGTACGTCCGTCACCACGAGCGCACGGCTCGCACGACTGACTGCCGCGCAGTTCAAGAAGCTCCTCGCGCCCGGCAAGATAGGCCAGACGCTCTGCCTGGGCAACCTCACCGACAAGCACACGTACGAGTACCTGCGGTCCATCGCCCCGGACCTGCGCATCGTCAAGGGCCGGTACGACGTCGAGGCCACGTCCCTGCCGCTTACCCAGGTCGTGACGCACGGCAGCATCCGCATCGGCTTCCTCGAGGGCTTCACTCTCGTCTCCAGCGAGCCGGACCTGCTGCTCGCCGAGGCGAACCGGCTCGACGTGGACGTGCTGTGCTGGGGGGGCACCCACCGCTTCGACGCCTTCGAGTACATGGACAAGTTCTTTGTCAACCCGGGGACCGCGACCGGCGCGTTTATCAACGGCTGGAGCAAAGAGGGGGATGTCCCCACGCCGAGCTTCTGCTTGATGGACGTACGTTGCAGCAGCCACAGGCGGGATACTCATGAGGGCTAGGCGGAATGGCTGACGGTAATTCTAGGTCCAAGGCATATCTCTGACGCTCTACGTCTACCAATTAAGGACAGACGACAAGGGCAACGAGAACGTGGCGGTAGAGAAGGTGACATACACAAAACCAGTCGAACCAACCGGCGGCACATCATCATAATAGCGATCCGCCAACGTTGAAATAGGAGGAAGGGGGCCGGCAGCTTGCTCAAGTCAATACCCGTATTAATTTGAACGCTAAATACCTACGCTGTCGCAAGCACCACGGCGGCGCATGGTATCCAAGACAGTTAGCTAGACGCGACGCCAATGCTTCCAGTTGGAATGGCAATGTCCCACGAAGACGGGCCCGAAGAGAGAGAACTGTTCAATATAAAAAGACTTGAGGAAAATTCCGACGCTTGATATCTCGAGCATCAAGAGAGTCTGAACGTGCTTCGCCAAAAGAATATGCATCCAGAAGCCCCGTAACGCCAAATGCCCGTACAAAGTGCCCCGCCCTCGCCCTTGGCTACATCAGTCATTACACCATCATGCTCCTTCGTCTAGAAGAGTTGCGGTCTTTCGTTCCGACGCCCTTGTCGTTGTCCACTGCCGCCGATACCCGCCTGGAAGATGTGGTTTGCCGGTGGCCCGTCTTTTTCGTGGTGGCATCCTCCTTATCGATTTGGGGTGACGAACTCGTAAACTCATAGATATCGGTATCGCATGATCCGCTGGTGTCTGGGCCGGTGTCCGTGTCTGTCGGCTGATCAACAGCCTTGGTGCCTTGGTCGGCGAGTTCCGCCTCCTTCTGGGCCATGGACGATGGCCGCCGGCGCCTGTCTGTTACGACAGTGTCTGGCAGGTCTTCAGGAGAAGAGCTCTTGTTGGCCAAGGGGGTTGTCGGTATACTCCCCGGCCCATCTTCAGCGGAGTGCTCGCTTGCAGCCGGCAACCTTTTCCATGATTGCCCGGCATCCGGCTCGCGCTTCACCTTGAGCATCTCAGGGGCAAGCGGCTCCGCTTGGCTGGACCGCCGTGGATATTTTCCCTCTCCGGCCACTGCGTCAAACAGCTCCTTTGTCGGCCGTCGCATCTTGTCCCTGAGGTTCGGTTCCGCGTAGCTGATGGCTGTTCTATTCCGTCTGCTGGGCCGTGTGGTCTCGCCCCTGGAAGTGATGTCGGCAGGCGGCGGAGTGTCTCCCCGATGGCCACTGCCGGCCGATGCCGGGTCAGGAGAGCTCGGTGGGAGCAATGCAGGCTCAACGAGGGGCGATGCCAACTCTATCGTCGTCGGTGGCAGAATATCAGGCACCGGAACTGCCTCAATCTTGACTGGCGGGATAGTCCTTGCCGTTGACTTGGATCGCTCATTGGACGCCTTGGCCTTGACCAAATCGGCCTTTGCCGCTGCCACCTCATCGGTCACCGCCGCCTTGGATATCTTCCTTGGCGAGCTGATGTCGTCGTTGGTGCTCTTTGCTGCAAGCGGTTTCCGAACATTTCCCGTAACGCCCTGCTTGTCTCGATCCTCCCTCCCCATACTAGCCAGCTCTTTCAACGTCTTTCCGCCGGCCTTGTCAAGTATCGACCGCTTCTCGAACAAGCCTCGCGGTGGCCTGCTCTCGTCCGCTGTCGGAACATTCCCTGTATCGTCCCGGGCGGCGAATTTGCGCTTCGACCCGGTCTTGACGGACTGAGGAACCACGGTCGACTCGGCAGAAGCAGCGGGCTGGGGGCGTGATTGTTGCAGCTTAGCAATGGGCTCCGACCTCTTTTCTGGCGATGGTGGTGGCGGCGCGGCCACCTTCTCATGTTTGGGCGAGGCCAGGGAAACCGGCGGCTTGACCTTTCGCTCGGGGCTCGATTCTTGTATTTTGATGGGGGCAGCTCTGGTGGGGGAGTCGACCTCGACGGGATCCTCGTCGATAAACTTGGAGATTGGCGGGGGTCCCAGTTCCGGTGAGTCGGTTCGATCGGTCGGGTCGGCTTCTGCCCGCAGTGCTAGAATCTGTTCAGAGCTGGCGCTCGTTAGTAACTGGTCGCACTCGTGAGGGGTGAGAGTCACATACTTCATGGACGGGCGGGGACATGATTTGGTCTCCGAGATGTGCCCCAGCTCCTGAATATCCCTAGCAACATCGCGTAGCCTTCTTTGCAAAGGACTCGGGCGGTTGGCACCGAAGCTCATTCGTTGCTTGACTGACTTCCTAATCCGCGGCGAATACCTCTTCAGCGGCGGTTCGAGTCCGAGTCCGGCGAGAAGGGTTCCCCATTCCGTGAGTTGCGCCTCCAGCTTAGCCTTGATGGCCAACGCGTGATCTGCTATCCGCCGTGCCTCGTTGTCTTCGACTTGCCGCTCAAGCTCCAGGATTCGACTGCGGAGCTCCAGGTTTTCGGACAGCATGCGGGCGCACTCGTTTTCCAGCTCCCTGATGCGCAGGGCGCGGATGTTGTTGGACTTGGCGAGGTCTCTGTTCTGGCGAAGCACCTTCCTGCGAACTGATGAATGTGTTAGTGATCTGCGCATGCCTGCAAAGGAGCATCAGGCAGGGCAGAACGCACGCGTCTCGACGCTGTCCGAGGACACGGGGGGTTCGTTGAGCCTAGCCATAGGTCATAATGTGGGATGGGAGTCGTATGCGTGGGCTTGGGTTGGTGGCGGCAGCACTGTCAGATGTGCGCAATGCAAGAGCATCAAGAGAGGTTGCCAGTTGCAGGGGCCAGCACGAGGCTTGGGTGGTGGACGAAGACTTTCAGGCTGTGTCATTATTTACCTTTGGCCCATTGCGGTTTAGATGGAGCTGCTGGTTGCCGGGGCACTGAGGGGCTCCGCACCTGCATTGGGCCAACCCCCACCAACCGGTTTGGGACGCAGCATCGAAAGGCGACGACCGGAAGCCATCAGGACGGTTGCTTGCGGCAGCGCGCTCACGATCCTGCGCACCATGTCGTACCCGACGCGATCGCTTTCGACGCACATGCGCGGCGCCAGCGGCTCGGCCTCTACCGCGTCCCAGTCGCCGGCGCTGATGGCGCGAATCGAGGAGAAGAAGGCCGAGCTGGAGCACCTCAAGGAGCTGCGGGACCTGAGCGCGGCCGTCGCAGCGCAGATGGAAGCTCTGGAGAAGAAGGTTTCCACCTTGTCCGATGGCACAGAGGGTATTTCCGCCAAGGTGCAGCATGGACCGTGGGGGCGTGGGCGCTGACGCCGGTTGACAGCCATTGCGACGGTCATGGGCAACTGGCACAACGTGCTACGAGCCATCAACATGGCATCCGGTATGCTCCACGGCCATTGCCGCCAAGCACGGACAGGAGCTGACAGGGACCGGATAGCCAAGTTTGCGGCACCACCGGGCGATGCTGCCGCCGAAGACGAGCCATCGGAGCCGCTGCCGCAGACACTGGTCCGCATACCGACGGAGCATGCGCCGGCGCTGCAAGCACAGGCCGAAGCGGTAGGAGAAGCCGCGGCTGCCGAGGACGAGTCGACGGCGAGCACGTAACAGACTCGAGCGAGCAAAGTAACAGCACACCGTCACCACTCTGCGTGCGCAACGCCGTTAGGCCCGTACGCATGCTTCGTAGCGGCTGGGCATTTACCCGACGTCTCACGGCAGGACACGGGGCCAGCGGCGGTGCAGCACGAGCCTGAAGCAAGAGGTCGATGTCGCCCACTCCACCGCCACGAACCAGGCTCATGTCGTCTGCTCGGGCATAATCAGACGACGGCGCAAGCAGACGACGGAGCAAGCAGACGACGAAGCAATCAGGCTCCGCCGACTGCGGGGTTGACGCGATGCTGCGCGAGACGCGTCGTGGGCCGCAGCGCAGCCGTGGCGCAAAGCCACGACAACACACATCGCGCCTGCAGCTGCAGAAGCCTCTCGAAGGACGGGGAGTCGCAGGGCGCGGCGAGGGCGGCCTTGCGGGTTCTGAAGAGACTCTTCGTCCCATCTTCTTTCTCTCTTAAACTCCAACTGCAAACAAACAAACAAACAACAACACACAACGTCTCCAACCCTCGCATCGCCCATGCGCCATTGCTACCTACTGCTATCACTCTGTAGCCCAGCAAGCAGGCATAGCTGATCATCCTTGCCGTTTTTATTCGCTTCTTCATCTACGCAAAACGGCCCGCTGCACAACCCCAGTCGCGGGCCTGCTGTCGTGCTGCCTCCCCCTGCACCGGGGCTGATGCGCGAAATTAGACGTGGCAAACGACAACCAATTCGACAATCCGACGCCGTCCGCCCCCTGAGCTGCGTGGGAACCCAAAATTACTAGCCGTTGGGAAATGGCTCCCGCTGCTGGTGCACGGGCGCAGCTGCTCGCCCGTGGCTTCGACATCCTTGAAGACGAGGCTCCTCTCGGCTCGCCGCAGCTGCTTGCACCTGCAATTGCGGATGCTCCAGACGTGCTCGAGGAACTCTCAATCGACCATAGGCAGAACCAGGTCGCTGCTGCTGACTCTGAACTTGACGAATCGTCATCGTCGGTGGCCGGTTTCGCCATAACAACTGAGAACTCTCCCCATCTATCTGCCGCTTCGCCCGAGGCGAAGTCGAACAAGGCCAAGCTCGCCTGGCGGGCATCCCGGAGCCGCCGTCCACTCATCGAGTCGGAAACGTTTGAGCCGCTCGACGCTGTGCTGGAGGAGCCCAGCCTCCTTGCTGAGAGCGAAGAGGCTGTGCCTGCGGGCTCACCTCAGGCCGCCGTCGACGAGCTTCCCCAAGAGGTGGAACCCGAAGGTGAGTGAGCTTCACGCCGTCCTGCCACGGTAACCTGCCCGTGCTGACTTGATGCTTACAGACGTCCAACTCCGGGGCCATCACCCCTTGACTGCTCTGGACGCTGACTGCAACGTCCAAGGGCAGATTGAAAAGCACCTGGCAGGTCAGTTCGAATGGCTGATTACGTACCCGGCGCCGGCAGGTTCGGCCGCGAACCATGAATCCCATGACGAGGACAATAAAAAGTCTGCGTCTGAGAGCCTGGTCTACGGCTGCAACTTTCTGCGCCGCAAGCAACAGTCCAGCTCTGCCGAGCACGACGAGTCTGGACACGACTTGGCTGACACCTATGTCTTCCTAGCCACGCTACTCAAGATCGATGCATACACACTGTCTAGCCTGGACGGGTCGCAGGACGGAGTCGCCATGACTTACTCCCAGCCTCCTCCATATCCGGGTGGGCCGCTCAAGGTCCCTGAAGTAGTGACCAGGGTAGAACAGGCACTGTCGCCGTCTCTGTCCGTCGTGAGCGAGAGGAGCGGGAGCTTCGCCGAGGGCTCGTCGGCAGCTGGGTCATTTTCTGTCCCGCGCATCGAGGACTCGCTGGAAGAGTTGGACAAGCTCGAGGAGCAACTGGAAGCTGTGAATGCCGCCACTCTTTCTGGGCCTGTCGCCCCCGTGGACGAGAAACCAACCGAGGCCGCACCGAAGACGCCAGCCGACCAGAAAAGGGCAACCACGGTGAAGAGAGCATCGATGGCCGGCCAGTCGGCCACTGTCCGCATCAAACCCTCTGCGTGGGCGAGACCAACCATTCGACGATCGGCTTCAATGACTCTTCGCGACAAGAAGAAGCAAGACGGACCGGACCCTGCCGCGGAACAAAAGGCAGCAGGCACGTTGCCTCGACACAAGCCGACGACCGTGCGCCCGACACCGGCAACAATGTCTCCCGCGAAATCGACGAAGCCCCCGACGGTGCCGAAATTCGAGCTCCCCGGAGAAGCCGTGGCGCGTCGCTTGAGGGAACAGCGTGATGCGCGCCAGGCACTACAAGCCGAAGCTCAAAAGACGCAGGCCACCCCTCCTCCCAAGCCCAGGGTTAACAGATTACTGGCGAGACCGACGTTTGAGCTGCCCGGAGAGGCCATCTCTCGCCGAAAGCGAGAGGAGCGGGAAGCCAGGCTGCGCGCCGAGGAGGAAGAGGACAGGAAACGACGCGAGTTCAAGGCTCGACCGGTGCGACACAGCACTGGCCCAGCCACGCTGCCTCGGGAGACGGTCGCCAGCCGTGCTCGACAGAACAGGACCTCGCAAGAGGAGGCGGAGGAGAAAAGGGCCGAGGCGAACAAGACGAAGCGCACGTCTGTCGGTGCCGCTCGTGCGACGGCCAGCAGCGTTGCAAACACGCCGTCACCCCAGGCACGCGGACGGCACCCGATGGCGATTCCATCCACCGACATGAGCCGGGCGACGTCGTCGTCGACGGGCACGAGCGGCAAGCGCAGCTCGGTCTCGGCCGAGCTGATTGAGCAGCAGAGGCTACGCGGCAAGGAGATATTCGCCCGGGACAGCGTCTACGCCAAGGACAAGGAGCAGGACAGGCGCGACAGGGAGGCTACGGCGAAGCTGGCGAGAGAGCAGGCTGCCGAGCGCTCTAGGGTTGCGAGTCGGGAGTGGGCCGAGAAGAAGCGCCGGAAAGAGGTGGCGGCGAAGCAGACGAATGCTGCCGCTGAAGCATGAGGGAGCATGTCCCTCGGCTGCGTGTCTGGGCTCGACAAGAGCCCTCCCGATTTCTCTTCTCTACGCCACTCCTTTATCATGATTGTTGGGTTCGGTTTGGCTTGTCCCGTATTGTCTACATGTCTGCGAGCACGGCGTCGGGGCTACAGGCGAGGGGTCGCCGGGTTGCTGTTTTATCGATATTGCTTTGGACTGATGGTTTCCGACAGGATACACGGCAGTCGGTTTGGCTACCGGGAGTGTTGTTTATTGCTAGACTGTTGACAATGCATTGGTGAGCTATTGCGTGTTGTTGGTCCAGTGCCAGGTTTCCAAACGAGGCACGGGACGACCCGCCGCCACCAACCCCCCGCTCTGCGCAGGAGCTCAACCCAGCGTCTCCAACGACACACGCGCACGCACACACACACATGCCCAGCTCCTGGCTCGGAAAGGCTTGCGCTTGCTGCCAACGACGCCCCGGCAGAGCCTCCCCGGTAAACATGGCGGGCGACGAGGTGAGCGTCGAGGTCAACGGCGGGACCATCGTGGGGAGGCATCAGCCCGCATCGGGGGCGTACCCGAAGGCGCTGGACGTCTTCTGCGGGATCCCGTACGCGGCGGCGGCGCGCTTCCAGCCCGCGACGACGGTGCCGCCGCCGTCGTCGGGCTCGCTGCGGGCCGTCGAGCCGGGCCCCTCGCAGCCGTATCCCACGGCGCCGCACGACACGGCCGAGACGCCGCTGCGGCTCGACATCGTCCGTCCCGCGGGCACGGGCAGCAGGCGCCCCCTCCCCGTGCTGGTCTACGTCCACGGCGGCGGCTTCAACTTCGGGCACCCGCTCGAGCGCGACCTCGGCGCGCTGGCCGCCTGGGCGCCCGTCGACGTGCTCGTCGTCAGCGTGGGCTACCGCCTCGGCGCGCTGGGCTTCCTGGCCGAGGCCGGCGGCGAGACGAACCTGGGCCTGAGGGACCAGCGGACGGCCGTCGAGTGGGTGCGCGAGTGGGTGGGCTGGTTCGGCGGCGACGGCGCGGACCTTGTGCTCATGGGCGTGAGCGCCGGGGCGCATTCGGTGAGAGCTTCCTCTTCGTCCGTGGAACCGCGGGGCGTCGTGGCGACAGGGACCGACTGACATGGCCCATCTAGATCGGCCACCACATCCTCTCCCACGACCCCCTGCCCTTCCGCAAGTCCATCCTCGAGTCCGGCTCCCCAACCGCCCGCTCCGTCCTCGCCGCCGCGCACCCACGCCCAGCCGCCCAGCTCGCCTCGCTCCGCTCCCAAGCCCGCGGCAAGCCCCTCGCCTCCTTGCCCGTCGACGACCTGCTCGAGGCCTCCCTCATGGTCTGGGCCGACAACATGGCCTCCGTGTGCTGGCCCTTCCAGCCCGTCGTCGACGGCGGCATCATCCCCGACGCGCCCCTGAAGCTCTGGGACGACGCGCTGCGCGGCGGGCGCCTCGGGGACAGGGCCCTCATCACGGGCTTCTGCTCCCACGAGGGCGTCTCCTTCGTACCCCAGCGCGCCGCCACCAACGCCGCCTTCCTGTCCTTCTTCAAGACGCTCATCCCGTCCCTCGCGCCCGCAGACCTCGCCGCCCTCGAGCGCCTCTACCCCGACCCCGTCGCGCACCCGTCCTCGCCCTACGCCAACCCGCCGCAGTCGCGCTCCCGGTACGGCGCGCAGTTCACCCGCCTGCACGAGGCGTACGCGCACTACGCCTACATCTGCCCCGTGCTGCACACCGCGCACAGCCTCGCCGCCGCCGGCGCCACCGTCTATCTGTACGAGTACGCCGCGCTCTCGGCGCCCTTCTTTGCGGCCTCGCACGGCGACCAGGCGGCCGTCGTGGCCCACGACCCCGCCCTCCTGCGCGGCAAGCCGGGCCTCGCGGACGCGGCCGGCGCCATGAACGCCCGGTGGACGCGCTTCGCCGCGTCGCGGGACGGCACGCTCGACGAGGACCTCTGGCCGCGCTTCGTCAGCCCGTTTGGCGGCGCCGGCGCTGGCGGCGACGGACAGGCCGGCGGCAAGCTGCTCGTGTTTGGGGACGGCAACGACGAGGCCGCGGGCGGGTTGGACAAGGGCACGCCCGTCAAGACGCGGACGCTGACGGAGCGCGAGATGGAGCAGTGCCGCTTCTGGTGGGACCGGATGGAGCTGAGTCAGGGCATGGGCGTCAGGTCGGGTTTATAGTGCGAGTACTCGTGCTTCGTACTATGAGTATCTGAGACCATGGCGGAGAGGGTAATGGGAGAAAAGGGGCAAGTCGCACCAGTCGTGCGTCAACGCGACTCAAAAACTCTAGACCAGGGATAGAACCATACTACGGATTAGGCGCGCTCCTGTCATTTTTGCTGTTCCTCTAGCTAACCTCGGCTACCAGAAAGCCAACCCCTATGTACACAATCCGATCATCTCGCTCAATATCACTTCGATTTCACATCCCCCCACCCCTTCAAACGCATTGCATCCTCTGCTCTGCTTACAAAACCCCATAAGGCTGTTGAATGAACGTCTGTCCTCCACATTAAACGTCGTCCCCAAGTCGAACAATAAGCAGTCGGCCCTATTGGGAGGGGGGGGGATAACGATAACTGCAAGCCCAACGTGAATCAAGGCTTTTGAACAAAAGAATGGTCAAAGTCGTCCTGCCGATGCGTCGTATGTACATATCCCGCTCGTGGTCTTGTTCGAGAGCGAGGAACCTTGCTCGTCCCGGCTCCCGGCTCCCGGTCGAGAGGGTAGTGGTATCCGTGCCGTGGGATGGTGATGTAATTGTTGTTGCGGCAACATGCGTCGAGAAGCAATGTCAATGGGTTGAGGAAGCGGTCCATCGTATGCAAAAGCCCCTGGGCAACTACGGCAAATCCCAACGCCATTGAAGCTCATCTCTCCTTCTCTCCTCTTTTTTTTGTATCCTACCGCGGCGGAGCAGACTCTTGGAGGCGGGTCGGAGGGGTATCTCTATGGACAAGCGGCTTTCGAACCTGGTCCCAGACGGGCGGCACCGCCTCAAAAGTTCTGGGCAATACCTGCACTCTGCTGAGGATAGTGGGCCGGGTTCTCGATGCGCGTGTTGCGCCGCGCCGGGTTGTCGCGGATCACGGGCTGGCCCGGGAGCTCCTGGGCCCTCTGATCGCCGGCGTATGCATTCTGGCCGTATTGGTCGTAGTAGGCCCCTCCGTTGCCATACATGCCGCCGTCGGAGCCATCGGACCGCCCAGTCGCGCTGTACGAGGACGAGGCGTTGGAAGGCCCGCGGCGGACATCGCCGTTGCGGTTGTTCGCGGCCGAGGGTCCCATGGTGCCGAGGATCTCTCCCTCGGGGCTCGACGCGCCATCGATGAGAGGCTCCCCGGATCTAGCTTCCGAGGTATTACCACGGGCGGGAGACGCAACGTCCGAGAAGGCGCCTCCCACGCCCCCAGACATGGTGGTCGATGTCTTGCGGCCCGTCGAGCCGGTAGCAGGGGTGGAGCCCCAGCCGCGGTAGCCAGCCGTACCGTCCTCTCTCATCTCGTACGAGTTGTCGGGGGCGAGTCCGACGGCGGGAATGGTCGGGTCGGCATTGGGGTTGTAGGCGTACTCCTCGACCTCCTTGCGGCGCTCCTCGGCGGCCTGCTGGCGGGCTCTCCGCTTCTTCCACCAGATGAGACCAACAATGGCCAGGATGGCAATGGCGGCAATGGGGACGACAACCCCAATGGCCACCTTTGACGCTTGGTTCAGACCGCCGCTGCCACCACTAGAAGGATCAATGGGCGTGGGGGTTGAACCAGTCGGGGCCGTTGATGAGGCGCCGGACTGCTGAGTGGAGGTGGCGGTGACAGTCCTCACACTCGTAGCGGTAGTGCCGGGGGTGACGGTGACGACTTGGTTTGGCGTCGAGGTCTGAGTTGCAGGCTCGGAGGTCGACGAGGAAGCAGCCGACGTCGTGGGTTGGGGCGCCGACGTCGACGGCTGTTGGGGCGTCGGGGAGCTGGTCGTCGCAGGTTGGCTCGGCGTCGTGGGCGCGGGAGGCGTGGTGGCAGGCGGGCTGGAAGAAGCGGGTGGTGGTTGGGTAGACGTGGTCGCCCGCTGGGGAGTCGAAGTGCTCTCCGTCGTGGGCGGCGGGCCCTGCGTGGTGTTGGACATGTCGGCGGCGGCGAGCGGGCTCAGGCTCCGGGGCTCTCTGCGACGGACGTGCATGTCAGCGCGAAGGGCGTTCTCTGCATCGTGCAGGGTACAGGTGCAGGGTGCAGGGTGCAGGAATGGGGGCGGCGATGCCATCAATCCGCCAGGAACCCGGGCTGCGTCACGGCGTGAGACGGCCGGGGGCAAACCGCAATCAATGCGATTGACGGCGCGCAGTGTCGTCGACGGCGCGAGCAGAGGGCAAGGCACAGAGGCAGCACTGCGGCCAACACGGCGGCCGGGCAAGCCGCAGACGGCAGACAACGGGCGGCGCAAAGACACACATACCTGTCAGAAGCACCGGGCACAGCGTGGGAACGACGCGGCGACGACGACCCGGTTCAATCGTCGCAGGCGGCGCGTCGCAGACGACTGGCTGACTGACGGCCCGATCAAGCAGCCGTTTCGTTTCGCGGCGGCACTGAGGAGGAGGAGGACGCAGAATCGTGCCGCCGGGGGCAAACGATGGGACAACGGGGGGGGCAGAGCGAAGTGTTGGCTGGCGTCGTCGCCCTTGCCGGTAGCGCCGAATCGGTACGCCGTCAGCGTCAGCTTCCGGAATGACGGCTCCCAATGCGGTCAAGGGCCGTCGCGTAGCGCCTTTGTCATGGTCAGGTGACCTCGCGTGTCCATATATATTGAGGGGTTGTACGAAAGTGGCACAGTGGCATTGTTGCTCCTTCGTCCTCCTCGTCGCCAGCCTCGTCGCCAGCAGCCATGGATCAGCTCCCCTTGCGACCCGACTTCATCGAGATGTCTCGCGGCTTTCACCGTTTGGGGGACCAGTTTGAACGAGTGGGCAACTTGCCGGTAGTGGACGACGGTGGTCGTGTTTTACAGACATTGGAGCGCGTGATGGCGCGTCTGGATCAGATCCAGTTGGAGCAGCGACAGGGTTTTGCCCGTTTCCAATCAGCACTGGAAGGGCTCTCCAAGGAGAATGCAGCAAGGTGAGTCCTTGGATGGACGTATGTATGAAGTTTATGCTGATGTGGTCTAGGGATCGGAACCAGCACATTGCTTTAGAGAACAGTGTTCTGGTCCAGGGTGACGGCCAGCTAAAGCCATTGTTGAGTCTGAGCACCACCGAAGCGATTGATAGATTTCCATCCATGGTAGATGATGTGAATGGTCTTCCGTGTAGGTCTTGCTTGAAGCTGCTAGTGTTGTCCGAGTGACTGACCTTTATGACATAGCGGCCGAGGTGAATCGGATACTCACAGAGTTGAAGTTGGACACCGACGGGGATGTTCGTCAGCGGAGACGACGATTGTTGATAGCCTGCGGAGTGCGGCATCGTGCTATTTGAGATTATGACAACGTTCTCGTTTCCTCGGGCTCGTATCACGCACCGCTTCTTCGGTCATCCTGAAGTTTATATTGTAATTGTACCTGGTTTTGGTACAATTAATACAACTATCTCAGCCGTTGATGCATGGAGCCACCGCTCCCGAGGCTTTGCCGCCACCGACGCGTTTTGACGCTCGCCGGTGGCCGTGGCTGCTTCGTGGCCGAGTGCGACTCCCCGCCACCGCGACAAGTTCACTAGATATGCGGCCTGGCTTTACCTCTGCGCAACGAGTCTGCGCAACGAGTCTGCGCAACGAGCTCGACCATCTGTTCTCTGGCAGATCGCCATCCTCGGTGCAAGTGTGCAGGTATCGCAACTTGCCTCCCGTCATCCGCCCACCATGGCTGTGCAAGCAGGCCCCGACATCTGCCTCTGCGTGCAACACCGCTGCCACCTCCCACTGGCAAAGCTGAGGCCGCCATCGGACAAGCCCATGGCCAACCTCCTGCTTTCTCGGCGAATAATAATGCGAAGCCAGCCACACATCGCGCGTGCTGGTCGGCACCACTTCCCATTGACCTATGTACGCTTCTGTGGGACCTCGCATCGGATTACACCGTCGTCGTCATCGGGTTTTGTCCTTGTGATTTCCCAGTCCTTCTATATGCAAGCTGCTCAAAGTCCCGAAACAAGAAAATAAACAAGAAGCATATGTCGCCGGCATGACCCCGATTGCTCCTCGAGTGAAGCCCAAACTACGCCGCTGCCGGCAGCATCGCCGAGGCTTCCCGTGTATGCAATGCCAAAATTCACAGCAGACGGGCGGCCGCGGCTCGTTAGCGAAAGCCCCATTGCGGCTTCAGCTGGTCCGACATGGCGGCCGAGGTGAAGACCGTGTCGCCAGGCAGGCGACTTACACGACCGGCTCCGCTGCGAATGGCGCCGAGTTGCATCGCCGAGATGCCGCTCCTGTTGCTCCTGATGCTGCCCGCGTCGCTCATCGTGTCTGGATCCTTGAACTTCTTGGGAGGCGCAAAGTCCAGGTTGGTGAAAGTCGTCGACTTTCGCAGCAAGTGGCTGCTTCTACATTAGCATCACGCCTCAATCTCAAGGGTGTTTTCTCTGTGAACTTACGGGCTCGGCAGGACCGCCAGCTCATCAAAGGACGTGGCGAGAGGTGACGCGACAGGCACCTTCAGCTGGTACGGACGTCTCTCCCCCAGAGGGCTTTGGCTGCGGCCGGCGACGTGCTCCCTGAAGGAGTCGGGCGGCGCAAAGTCGATGGCGTTGAGGGCAAACGTGTCATCCCTGAGTTTCGATGGGGTTGGCAGCGTCTTCAAGTCCGCCAGCGGCGGTAGATGCTTCCTGGGCGGCCCGCGCATCCTCGCCGATGCGGACGAGTCCGGTCTGGGGCCAAAGGCAGATCCGGCCCGAGGACGCCGACGTCCTCCGGGAAGGCTCATTCCGCCAACCGATCCATGGGGTCCATGAGGGCCGCGAGGTCCCCGACCACCTCGGGAACGGCCCGCGGGGGGTGGTGTCATGGCGCGCCGCGTGACCGGCTGTGCGTATGGCATGACAAAGGCGTTGCTGTCCGCATCGAAGTAGGCAGCATCTCCAAGGTAGTTCTCGTCGTAGTCCTCGTAGTACTGGGGACCATCACGCCCGTGGGTTGGCAGCGGCGGAGCGGCCGCACTGCTTTCCTCGAAGTATTCCCTGTAGAAAGATCGAATACGGTTGGCCCGGTACTCCGGATCCTCCAACTCCGTCACCTCATCCGGAGGCAGCGGCCGAAAGCCCACCGAGAGCCTCTTCGCCGCCTGTCGTGGGACCCCCAGACCTTGCTGCTGCTGCTGCTGCTGCTGCTGCTGCTGCTGAGCGACAAAGTCCAAAGAAGCCTGTCTGTGCATGCCTCGGCCACGCTCATCCTCTTCATACTCGTCCGAGTACTGCGACGTTCTGATCTGGGGGTTCTCCCCTTGGTGTGTATGGTCGTCGTATGAGTGGGCTTGTCCGGGCGCAAAGGGCATAGCATGAGGATCGGCCGACACGGCATCATCATAAGTCGGCGACGAGATTTTGGGAAGATCCAGGTCGAGTTCTAAGCCGGACCCCGTCTCGTGAGCTGGGAGGAAGTGGAAGTCATTATCCCCAGCATGAGCGACGCCGATGCTCAAGTCTTGCGCATGCGCGGGCAGTTCAACCCTGCCGTGGTCTACTGGGAGACCGGGCAGTTCAGCCCTGCCGTGGTCCGCTGGGAGCTCGGTTAATCCAGTCTGCAAGTTCCTGGACATTGCCGCAGGCGGCGGCAGAGCATCCGGCATCTCGAGGCCGCCGCCAACCTGGTCATCGGGGTAAGAGACTGTGCCAATCTCTGGGACGATGGGCTGAACCGGGCGAATGGGTTCGCGAACGGCTGCAGGCAAGGGCAGTTGACGGCTGGGCACGGGCGCGGTAGGGGTGGCAAACGGATTGATCTTGTCGTCGGGGGAATCGGGCAACTTGGGCGTCGAATTCGTCCGGGGCGGTGGCATCATGGGCGTCTTGATGGACCTGCTGGTTATGACGGAGGCGCGCTTGCTGTTACCGAACGCGTCCTTGGAAGGGTTGAAGGACCTGATGGAACCCGTCTCGCTGTTGGTGTACTCCTTGACAGTCCGGTAGGGATCCTGCTCGTTATGGAACGTGCGAGCCAAGGAATGGATAGACTCATGGGACTGATGCGCACCCGGGGGGAGCAAGTATGGCGACGACAGGTTCATGTCCATGGAGAGCTGCCCAGGCCGGTGGCTCGCTTTCTCTCCCCCAAACATCAGGCTCCTGCGCATTCCTCCCTTGCGAGGGGCGTCCCCCAGACCGAAATCCAGGTTCACGTTGGAGTCCTTGGCATCCTCCATCCTCAGTCGACGGACATTTCGGCGGTGAAGGAAGATGAGGACGATGATGGCGACAAAAACGGGGATCCTATCTACGCGTTAGCAACACGATGGACTAGACAACAAGGCGAGCTGGCTAGGCGAGCTGGCTAGGCGAGCTGGCTGCACGTACACGATGCCAAGAACAATGGCAAGGTTGGTGGTGCTGGTGCTGTAATTCGTCTCGCAAGGACGGCCGGCGCAGTCGCGCTTGCCCACGGCGGCGGCAGGCAGCTCTGCAGCGGCCGGCGGCTCCAAGCCGACATTCCGGCGCAGGTTGACACGGGGCTGCATGGCGTATCCATTGCCGCTGAAAGCTGCCCGTCCCATGGCCGGGTGGCGCTCGTCGCGTGTCGGGAACAGCTGCATAATCCTGCTCCCGCTGCCCAGACACTGCAGTCCACGCCCAGAATAACAATGACTCCTTGGTTCAAGTGGCAGAGCGAGTGATCATGGCCATTAACATGTGTGTCGAATGCGTTTCTTGGTGTCGAGATTGTCGTAAATGGCAGGGCATTAGCAAGGAAACCGTGATCGATGCCCAGGAACTGGCAGGCTGAGGGTGCCGACGAGGGAGCAAAGAGTGACTAGCGGCCCGGCGAGCGGGAAAGCAACAAAAGGAGTGACTGCGAGTGTGAAAGACAAGACCAAAAGAATGACGAGCCTGCTGGCAGGCGGGTGTGCAACGAGAATGCCGTCGGTCGACGGGGAGAGGAGAGGAGGAGAGGAGGAGAGATTGGGCGGGGACGGATTACAGTGCCCGTCGGTGGGAGATGATGATTCCTGACCGGCGGTTCAAAGGCTGACCGGGGCCTGCAGCGAAGGGGGGCCTTAATTTCTCGTCCACCAGCGAGCCCCGGAGGTGTGGCAGAGCCGGCACAGCAGCGGTGCGCGATGGCTCCGTGGCGCGGTTATCGGCAGGCTCCTGGTGAGGCACCTGCACCGCCGGCCTGCAGCATGGGCCAGGCTGCGGCTGGCACTGCTGGCCGTGAATCCATCGTGCGCGACAGCTGGAGCCCGGAAGCTCGAGGTCCAGAGGAGCGCGCCAACAGGGGTGTGATGCAGGCACCGCGAGCCTGCAGGGCAGCTAGTGGCCAGCCCCGGCCGGTCCACGCGCCGCACCGTACCGCGCCTCGCCGACCACCGCCCGGGCCTGCGCAATCTGGCGCCGTTTGGCAGCGGCGGCCACGCGACCTGGCACTGTGCGACGGGCCACGCTGCCCCTGACGCTAGTCCGCTTGCCGCCTAGCTCCGTGACGCGCGTTGGGGGTTGCCCCTGTAACCGAGCATGAGCATCAGCATGAGGACTTACCGCCCGTGCTCGTGCTTCGTAACAGGGGAGTCAATTCGATGCGTCCCCGCCGGTCCTTGTCATTGTCGTCCAAATCCCTCTGCTTGCAGCATCGCCCCTCTAATGTACGGAGTAAACCAGAGACCGCTGCTCGCCCGCGTGCGCCGGTCTGCTCGCTCCCTGACGGCCAGCTATTGATGGCCACCGCGCCCTGTTGGTTCCGTGCAGCCTCGTCTGGTCAGCAGACACACAGTCTTGTGCAAGCCATCGGCTGCTGTAACACCATCCATCTTCACCAGCAATCTGTGACGGCTGGATGGCACGCTGAATAGGCTTGGCTGCCATTGTCGCTCGCCATTCGGAGTGATGGTGTCGCTTCCCCCGTTGCACTTTTGCATCTTAGTCTGTTTGACAACGCCTCGCAATTGTACTCGTAATGCCACGCTACATCTCGGAACTATTCACGCGTCGATCGATGCGCGCCTAAAACGCGCTCGCGAAACGACACGAGTCACACCACCTCCCGACTTCTCGTGTCAGTCACCTTGTAAAACTCTGGCGCATACTCCAGCAACCACCCTTTCTCGATCTTGGTAATGTCCCTTATAAACGTCTTCTCCCCCGTCTCCATCACCTCGTGGAAAACCACCCAGTCCGCCTTGCGGTTGAACATCAGCGAGCTCGGATGCGCATGCAGCACAGTCCCGCCTGCGACGTTGCGGTACGTCCCGTCGGGCTGCATCCGCGCCGCGTGGGCAAAGTACCCCGAAGTCAGACACCGCCGGATCTGCTCTGCCGTTTTGGAGGCGTCGCCCTTGGGTTGCGACGCGAGGGATTCGTCGACGACGATGTTGAAGCGTTCGAGGTATCGCTTCAGTTGGCCGCGGATGCTGACGGCCCGTGTCATGGATTTGTAGTTGAGGTTCTTGTCGTGGCAGAAGCGGGACTCCTTGTTGCCTCTTGTCACAAAGGCCGTGTATACGTTGAGGAGCGTCAAGTGGTCGCCCTCTTCTACCGCGAACTTGCGCCTCGAGTTCTCCATCCGCTTTTGATCGCCGTCATGGTAGAACCATACGCTGCCGCCGAGGCTCGTCATGGCAGCAATGGTGAGCATCTCGCTGAGGCAGCTAAACGACTGTGCCGACAGCAACGTCTTGGCCATCATGGGCTCGACTGCCAGTTCCGCCATCCGAAACCCCAGCGGCCGCGTCAATTTGGCATATTCGTCCAGAGCTCCAAGTGCATACAGGAGCTCCAGGGCCTTGGACATGAGCTCCGATGGCGGCGGCGACAGGAAGTCGAACCGAACGAC
Organism: Tolypocladium capitatum; assembly: GCA_002901185.1. Taxonomy (NCBI): domain Eukaryota; kingdom Fungi; phylum Ascomycota; class Sordariomycetes; order Hypocreales; family Ophiocordycipitaceae; genus Tolypocladium; species Tolypocladium capitatum. The sequence continues at coordinate 28,699 of NRSZ01000323.1, read as the reverse complement.
GTTGTCGATGCCCAGGGCTTTTAGCTGCAGGATAACCGGTGCCAAGTTGGATCTCTGGAGCTCTGGCGCGTTGGCGTCCGCCAGACCCTCAAAGTGCTGCTCCGTGTAGAGTCGAAAGCATTTTCCTGGCTTTGTTCGACCTGCTCGACCTGCTCGCTGCGACGCCGAGGCTTTGGATATTGGCGTAGCTGTAAGCGACTCTATCCCTGTCATTGGGCTGTAGGCACGGAGCTTCACGAAGCCGCTGTCGATGACGTAGACGATGCCGTCGATGGTAACCGACGCCTCGGCAATGTTGGTCGAAAATATGACCTTCCGCGTTCCCTCCGGCGGCTTGTCAAACACGTACATCTGCTGCTCCGTTGACAATCCTGCGTATAACGGCAGCGGTTGTATGGCGCCATACCGACTGCCGGCTTGAGCAGCTCTCTCTGAAGTTGCCTGCACGGCATGGTCGATTTCCTCCCGGCCAGTCAGAAATACCAATATGTCGCCCTCTCCCTCTTGTGCGTGGATGTCAAGGACTGTATCGATCGCCCTTTCGAGGTAGTTATCCGCTGGTGACTCCAGGTACAGGACGTCGATTGGATACGTCCGCCCCTCAAGGCTGACTATCTTGCCAACGTCGTCCTTCTTCTCTCCGTCCTCTTTCGGCGCCTGCTCGTCGCTGGAGCGTGTGAAGAACTTGAGGAAACCCTCGGCTTGCAGTGTGGCGCTGCTGATGATGATGCGGAGCTCAGGGCGCTTCTTGCGAATCTTCTTGAGCAAGCCAAGCAGGATATCCGTGCTGATGGACCGCTCGTGGGCCTCGTCGACCATAATCACCGAGTATCGGCTCAGCAGGGGGTCGACGAGAGCCTCTCGGATGAGCAGCCCGTCCGTGAGGAACTTGACACGTGTGGCGGATGATGTAATATCTTCGAAACGGATCGAGTATCCAACCTCCTTGCCAATCTCACATCCTACTTCCTCGGCAACTCGAACCGCTACAGTCGTGACTGCAACGCGTCGGGGCTATCGATAACTGTCAGTCGCGCGCCATGACGGGATGGGAGACGAGGCACACTCACCTGGGTAACCCCGATGGTCTTGCCATCTGAGCACCAGCCTGCGCTCTTGAGGAACTGGGGTATCTGTGTTGATTTGCCTGAACCCGTCTGGCCAATGACTATTGTAACGGGATATGTCTCGATGACATATAGCAGACTCTCGCGATGTTTCGCAATGGGCAACAAAGCCGCAGGCTTGTGCAAGGCAGGGATGAAGGATGAGTCGAGGTCAAACTCAGCCATGCTGAGCGACTCTGGAGCCGTAGCCTCGCAAGCGGACTAATTGGTGCGCCGCAACAGTCTACATACGGCAGTCTTCATGGGCCGCCGGGTGTGATCCCATCGCATGAGCCTCTCGCAACAAATGTGATGGGTGAATGTCGTGGTGGAGTAGAAGCTACCCTAGACCCGGTAAACGCCTAGGGGGGACGTCATCCTTGGCGCGTCCCAACTTCTCGTGCAACCCCTCGCCATTATCTCGGTCGCCAACCTATTTGACTCCGACCTTGATCTACGAACACAGCACAGCAGCCTTAGAAAGAGCGCAAACGAAGCTTAGCATCGGTGGCTTCTCAGACAATGGCAGCTCCGGCGGAAACGGTTCGTGCAAGCTGCTATTTCACCTACCCGTCTCTGCATGGTGCAATCCGCGAAACTTTTGCTGACAGGGCTGAGGCCGTGCAGAACAAACCCACGGCAGAAAGCGGCGCCGAGTCGCCCACCACAGCTCGGCCCCTCGAGATGGATGATGACGACGTTCAGGAGACGGGCGTCGCCGGTGAGGATGGGACCACGGTAGCTTCCACGACGACGCCCGCCGCTGGGCCGACTCCTCCGCCTACATCGACCGAAGCTCCCCCCCCCAAGCCTCCTCGCCCCTTGACGGAGGCGCAAAAGAACGTGATGATCTTGAAGGAAGCGTTCCCTGGAGTAGAGGATCCTGTGATAAAGGCTGTCCTGAGAGCCAGCGGAGGACAGGTAGAACCGGCGTTCAACGCGCTGCTGGGTAAGTGCTCCAAGAGCATCGCGGAGACAACGGGCTCACAGCCTGACCTCCTTGCAGAAATGACCGACCCAGACGCCATCAAGAACGAAGCCGAAGACGTCCCACCTCCCCAACCTCGTCGACCCCAGGGACAGCCGGAGATGACGCAAGTCGAGGCCGACGAGCTCTACGCGCGGCAACTCGCAGAGCACTACGACAACGTCGGCGCGTACGAGGCTCGGACTTCAAACCGTTCGCGTGGCGCTCAGCGGCAACAGGGGTTGGACGACGACGACGACGACCGCGACTACAGCTTCATCGACGACGATCTGCCCGTGATTCGCGAGAACCTGCGCAAAGGTTTCCTAGACACCCAGACCAAGGTCAACGGATGGATCACAAGCCTGAGGAAGAAGATCGAGGAGAACTTTGACGAGAGCGAAGAGTCGACGCAAAGACAGGGGCAGCCCTTCCGACGCCCAGGAGAGCCCAGCCGCAGGAGCGGTGACTACGACAGATACGATGCGGACCCGCAAGTTCTCAGCGACGACTTTGCGGGCATGAGATTCTCCGCAGACGGAAGTGAGTCGAACAGGACCAAGGCGGAGAAACGAGGCGCTGACACGTCGATAGCACCCGCAAAGCGCCCTGTGAACCCTGGCCTGCACAAGCCGCCGCCTCCTTCGTCTTCACCGAGACCGAGTGATGGGCGGCGGGTGGGGTTCAAGGACGAGCCGCAGGAGATCAACATGTACGACGCTTCTCCCAAGGTGCCACCCAAGGACACGCCTTCGTCCGGTACCAGGGCGAGCAAGTGGCAGCCACTCTCTGCGGTGGAGCCGGGCCCAGTCACGGACAACGATCCGTTTAGCCTGGGGGACAGCGAAGACGAGAAGGAGGTCAAGGACAAGGACAAGGACAAGGACAAGGACAAGCCCAAGGACAGCAAGACCGAAAGCAAGACCGACGACAGCGAGAGGCTGAAGAAGGCAGCAGCGGAGGCCATGGCGGACAGCCTGGTGGACCCGGCGAAGGGAGAATCGAACGAAAAGAAGAGTTGAGTAGATGCCCCGTCGGGTTCGCATCGTAGTTGATGGAGGAGATGTTTGGAAGCAGCCGAACTGCGGCTCACTGTGTTGGATACCAGATTGTGTATGGCGGCGCTCGAGAGCCTGCCGATTAAACGCCATCAAACGAGAGTTTCGGATTGTTTCGGATTCCCCGAATCAGAACGAATTGCTCCGAATGGAGAAGCCCCTCTTTCCTGGTTCGATTACCCGTACAAGTCCCCATTTCCGTCGAGGCCTGGCATCCGAATAGCGCATGGCGACGTCATGATGCGAGCTTGGACGGGCAAGAGTCGCGAGCTGCTGCGATTGGTGGAGCCGGCGCGAGCGGGGAGATGCATGCACAAAGCACGTACCGGACGTACCGGTATGCACAACGGCACCTGTGCTCGTGCCGCGCTGTCTACAGACGTCCGGATGCACGAATAGATGTCGCCTATCGCTCGAGCACGGGGCTGGATGCGCACGACGATTGGACCCGGTGGATGCACATTCTCCAGAGCGCTACGCCGTAGAGCCAGTAGCGCGGCGAGAGAGGTCTGATGCACGGCTGCCGGGGAGCGGGTGCTGGGCTAACAGATGCCCGGGAAGATTCGGCCGGCGCGGGCTACACGGCTAAGCCACGGCCCGGCGGCGGCTGCTGGCATGTGGGTGCGTGGATGCTGCAGGGAACGACATGCAAGCGATGCAGGCCTGGGGAACCGCCGCTGGACGACCCGCGCGCGCAACGAGTCTTGCAACTGGCGGCGGGACGGCCAGCCAAGGAGGTGTCGCTGGGCTCGCGGCCGAGTCTCTTGTCCTCTCACCACGCAGCTGGGACCCACGAGCCGCCTCACGGCATCACACGACGAGGCCACCATCGTGTCTGCTGCGGTTGGTCTGCGCCAGTGCAGGGCCCGGTACGAAGCACCGCTGCCGATCGCCGTACCCGTGCCCACGGAATCAGGATACTCGGCCGCCGTGGACACGGCCTCGCACGCGCACACCGTCTCCCGCACCTGCAGACGGCCAGCCAGACGCCCGTTGCACGCCGTCCGCCTCACAGCCCCCGGCTCGACCTGCCGCTCGGCTGTTTGTTCTTCCTGACAGCACAGCACCTTGCCGGACGAGGCCAGGAGGCCGCGAGGCCTGTAACGCTCGCCTCGCACCGCATACCACCAGGCACCGCTGCTCGCTGTCCAACCTCGCAGCCGGCCTCAGACCAGCCTGTCGACCCCGACCCGTCGACCTGCACAGGCCCCTCCCTCTCCCCCGCAGCTTCCCGGGCCTGGCGCCGGAAAATCCCTGCTTCATGTCTTGAAGCCCTGCCTGCACCATCCCCCACCATCCCGCGTCGCTCTTACATGAGCCATTGCCTTGACCACCCTCTCCAGGCCAGGACTCGCCCTGCCACGCTCGCCCTGCCACGCTCTCCCCGCCTCCGGCCCTGTCTCATCCGTCTGCAAGCTCCTTAGCAGTTCCCCGACTCACGGCCGTCCGGGGTTCCGAGCCGCAATATGTAAGTCGTCCCTCTGCCGCCTCGCGTCTCGTCCTCTCGCCCCTCCCCCTCTGCTACAGTGCCTGGCGCTTACGACATGCCTCCCCCTCCGCAGGAAGTTCGGCAAGCAGATTCAGAAGCGCCAGCTCGAGGTCCCCGAGTATGCTGCCAGCTTTGTCAACTACAAAGCCCTCAAAAAGGTCCGTCTTTTCTCTCCAATCACTGCCTGATCGTCCCCGGCATTTAGCATTCTGCCTCCTCCCGGCAATGCTAGCCAGCAACGGAACCGCACGCCCCAGACGTCGCCATGTTGGCTGGCATCTCGTCTCCGCGCCGCCATGCTCGGGCATCCTTGGTCTGTACCACTGACATTGCGCCATGTAGCTCATCAAGAAGCTCTCTGCGACCCCGACCCTGACTGCACAGAATGATGTCCGCGCTTCCGTCACGCCCGCCGACTCCCAGGCGGCCCTCCAAGCCAACAAAGCCACCTTCTTCTTCCAACTGGTGAGAGCCCCGGCCCAGCTGGCGCATCTAGAGAAGGCTGCTCACTCGCAATGCAGGAACGCGAACTCGACAAAGTGAACGCCTTCTACCTCCAAAAGGAAGCCGAGGTTTGTCAACCGAGCGCTTGAACTGTTCTGTGTAAGCCGCCAGCTCACACCCTGTACAGCTCAAGATTCGCCTCAAGACACTTCTCGACAAGAAGAAGGTGCTGCAAACGCGGCAAGGCGTCTCAAGGCGCTCGTCCAAGTTTACGACTTTGGAAGAGGGCTTCCAACAGTTTGCTACGGACCTCAACAAGCTTCAACAGTTTGTCGAGATCAATGGCACCGCCTTCTCCAAGATCCTGAAGAAGTGGGACAAGACCTCCAAGTCCAAGACGAAGGAACTCTACCTATCCAGGGCTGTTGAGGTCCAGCCCTTCTTCAATGCCACCGTCATAAGCGAGCTCTCGGATCAGGCCACCACCAGCCTGCAGGAGCTCGGTGCCTGGTCGGATGGAATCCAGGTCAACTTCCAAGGGTCCGGTCACGTCGTGACGAGCCAACACTTCATGGGAACGGATGAGGGCGACGCCGACACACTGCTACTCGACACCGTCCTCACCGGAAACCTGGAATCGTTGCGAGACCTCCTTGCCAAGATGCAGTCCGCCAGTGATGTCGGCGACGGCGACAGCTCTCTGATGGACCGCGTCACTCGGACCTTCTTGACGGCCATTAATGACGCACCCATGGAGTCTCTGCTGGTGCTGCTTGACACCGGCCTCGTCGACCTTCGCTCCTACGATGACATCAACGAACGCAACTGTCTGCACCAGGCAGCAATCTACGGCAGGCAGCATGTCCTCGAATGGGGCCTCAAAGCAGGGGTTGCTGTGGACCGAACAGACGTCTACGGCAGGGTTCCCCTGCACTATGCCAGCTTGCACGGCCGGCTCGAGATGCTGGAGGTGTTGTTGGATGGTAAGTTGTAAGTGGCCGACTCGTTGACACGGCTGACCGGCGCCAGCGAACGCTGAAACGATTGATCTCATCGACCATGATAACTTCACCCCTCTGATACACTCCATCATACACGGGCACCTCGACTGCATCGAACGTCTCCTCGCCAAGTCGGCACGCATCGATCCCGTGTCGGACTCCGATCATGTCCCCCTTAACCTGGCCTGCGAGCACGGATCGGAGCCGGTCGTGGACCTCCTGCTGAAGCACGGGGCCAAGTTACTACCAGATGCCGAAGGCCTGTATCCTCAGCACCTGGTAGCACGGGCCGGCAAGACGTCGCAGCTGCTGTTGCTCCTGAAGCAGTATGGAGCGGACCTTGACCAGATCGACAAGCTCTATGGCTGGACCCCGCTCGTCCATGCAGCCAGCGAGGGCAATGTCGGCTGCCTTCAAGCATTGCTCAAGCTTGGCGTGGATGTCAATATCGTGGACGAAAAGGACCTGCCGGCCATGTACTACGCGGCCTGGGAGGGCCATCTCGCATGCATGAAGCTGCTCACGCCTTTCAACACGCGGATCAGGGCCAGTCCGTTGGTGGCACAGCCCCTTGGACCGATGGACGGCAGCACAGCCCCTGGCCCCATGTCTCTGGACCCAGATGCGATTCCCATCCTCGAGCTGCCGCCTCCCATCATCCCCCTGCGCAGATACGGCCACAACTTCCTCGATACCAAAACCGTGGTGCAAATCAACTTCGAGGATACCAAGGAACAACCATTGATTTTCTTCCAGGACGGGAAATATCCCGCCGCGCGCCTCACCATCTCCTCCAAGATCTCCGATCTCATCCCCAAAAACATCATCCTACCCTTTCAAGAAGACACCCGCATCGTTTCATTTCAGGTGGATAACCTCGATACGTTTTCTCTCGATTTCGACGTCTTCCCAACGTACGGCGCCAAGGTCATCGCCAAGACGGTGGTGTTGCCCAGCGCTTTCAAGACGCAACAAGGCAGCTCAAGCTGCTGCCTCCCCCTGTTTGATCCCCGCCTGCGCGCCATTGGACAGATCAGCTTCAGCACGCAGGTTATCAAGCCGTTCAATGGACAACCGCTGGAGATTACGGATTTCGAGACGTACTGGAAAGCCACGAGCCAGTTTAACCAACCCACGAGTGCCGTTGTCACCGGATCGAGCCTCTCCGGCGACTACGTGAGGCTGTTTGTGCAATACACAAGCGATGGAGTGCCCATCATATGGCCGCAGTGGACCATAGCCTGCGGCGGGGTCGAGATTCCCGTGTGCCGGTTGTCACTGGGGCAGTTCTTGGCCATTACAGCCCGAAGCACGAGCCGCGCCGAGCTCCCGAACCTTCCATCAAAGACGGTCGAGAACATTGCCGAGATCTACCACATTTTAGCAACCGCGGGCGTCACGCTCACGGAGGCTCTTTCGATTCTGCCGCTCGGCATTCATGTCAATCTTCAAATCCTGTATCCAACGCCCGAGGAGGAGAAGGCACTGGCTCTCGGCCCGGCCCTAGAAGTAAACGTCTTTGTGGATGCCATCCTCACGGCCGTCTTCGATCATGCCCGCGCCCAGAGGGCACAGTTCCACTCACCGGACGTGGCTCGTTCGATGGTCTTTAGCAGCTACAACCCTCGCCTGTGCACGGCGCTCAACTGGAAGCAGCCCAACTTCCCGGTGTTCCTCTGCAACGATCTGGGCAGGGAGGAGAACCTATCGGACGGGACCAGGTTGCAGAGCAGTGGCAGGAGAAGCTCGTCGATCAAAGAGGTGGTGCGGATCGCGCAGAGCAACAACTTCATGGGGTTGATGTGCTATTCGCGGCTCTTGGTAAGGCTCTCCCTCCACCTCCTGCTGCGGGGTGCAAATGGCATGATGCTGACAGTCGACAGGAAATGGTACCTGCGCTCGTCGATGCCATCAAGTCTCATGGCTTGGCGCTCGTGATGGACAAGTCGACCGACTCGCCCGCCGCAAGCCCGCCGCCGGACCCGTTCCCGCGGCCACCCAAGGGTGTGGACGGCGTTTTGAGGAAGCACGGTATTTTGCGGTTTAACGATTCGATAGATGTTTAGACCTTGAGATGTGACGGACAACGGACCACGGACACGGGCTCAGATGCTGAACTGGCTGGACTGAAGGAATATAATGACTCGAGCAGAGCAAGCTGCAGCAGACGACATGTCATTCGTGCTACCTGTGTAGGATGCAGTGGCATCAAGCGCCCTTGTACTGGTATTTCAGAGCGGACAGCTCCTTCTCCGGGTCCACGCTCCCCATGACGACCTTGAAAGCGAGGACGACGGCATATGCAATGGCTGGCAGGGAGCCAGTGCCAACCCAGCCAAAGCTCGTCGCCTCACGGCTCGTCGCCGTCCCCAGCAGCACCAGCACAGCCGCGAGCCCGACATTCAGGTACGGGAGGTACATGTCCAGCGGCGACCTCCCATCGTCCAGCGTCGGGACCCCCTGCCGCCGTCCCCGCCGCCGCAGCCGCAGCCAGACGCCGGCATCCCTCGCGGCGGCGGCGGCGACGTCCTCCCTGCGCGACCAGGCGTCGAGGGGCGCGATGCCCGTGAGCGTCGGGGGCAAGCGGCGCAGCAGGTAGGCGGTCGCGAGGAGGGATGTGAGGGCGAGGAGGGCGAGCAGCCTGTCGCGCGGGCGGAAGAGCAGCGGGACGTACGGCAGCGCGGAGAGCAGCGGGAGGGCCAGGAGGATGAGGCGGAACTGGGCGTTGCGGGAGGTGTTTTCGGCGGCGAGGCGGGCGATGAGAGATTCTTGCTCTGCGCGTGCCGCGTCAGCCGGGATATCCCCAGGGATGCTGCAGAGTAACAGGAGGAGGGTAAGGCCGAGGCAGCTTGCCTTGCTCGTCCAGGGCTTCGGGCTCGGCGTCGGAGTCGCCCTCGCTGGGGTAGCGGAACGTGCGCCGCAGACGGGCGCCGGAGCGCCTGGCCTCTGCCATTTTGCGGATCGGTCGATACTGCTGCCGCCGGGGCTAGTCTCGCATCCTGGAGACACAGGGCTGAGCACGATGTCAAGTCGAAGCCGTTGCGGAGATGGCGAGCTGCGCAGCCGGAGGAATGACGCCAACGTGCAGGAGGACGGACCCCTGCCGAGCTGGCGCGCTGGTGCCGCTTGAGCCTCAAAAACCTTGCCCACCACAAGCGACGACGACCACCCACCGCCACCCACCCTCGACGCCCTCGAACCCGTGAAACAGCCGGCAGCCATGCTGTCGCGAGTGGTTCGGCGCAGGCTGGCAGCGGCCTCGCTGCGGGAATGCCGAGCCGGCGCCACGGACCCGTGTCGCGGAGCCGGCGCGCAGAGGCGGTGGCTGACGCCCGCGCCGCGGGCGGGCGACGGGCCGCTCATGTCGCGGCGGGCTGATCGCGAGCTCCCAGGTACGTTGGCTGTCCTCGCCACGGGATAGGGCCGTCGGCTGACCGGATGGGCAACGGCAGACGTCAAGCAAGAGGGCTTTCGCTGGCGCCGCTCCCTACCCATCTTCCTTGCCCTCGTCGGCCTGTCCTCGCTCGCCATCTTCAACTACCAGAAGACGTCGTCGCCCATCGTCTCCTCGACGCTCTACGCCCTGCGCACCTCCCCCCGCGCGCGCGCCCTGCTCGGCGACGACGTCTACTTCAAGCACCAGATGCCCTGGATCCGCGGCACCATGAACCAGATGCAGGGCCGCATCGACATCTACTTCTCCGTGCGCGGCACCCGCGGCTCCGCCACCATGCGCTTCGCCAGCCACCGGCCCTCGAGCCGCTCGCTCTTCGAGACGACGGAATGGAGCCTCGTCATGGACGGCAGCGGCGAATGGGTCGACCTGCTCGAGGGCGGGGACCCGTTCAGGGGGTTGCTGGGGGATGACGATGCGGCTGTCGCGTCGCCGCCGGCGTTGGAGGCGGAGGAGGCTGCGCGTGCGACGAGGGGGTTCAGGCAGCAGGGTGTTCTGAACAAGTAATGGCAAAGACGGCGGGGTGGGCCGTAGACAAGAAGTGTACGAGACGTGGTCTGCTGCTGTGGATGGGATGCGTCTTGTTTGTTGGTGGTGGTTGTGCAACCAACAAAATGGTTGGTTTCTGTACAGCACGTCGCAGTGGAAGTGCCCGTGTCTCTCTATATCATACAAGCCCGCTTTTGAAGACTGCTCATACATCCCTCCCCGCTGGATGTTACAAGTCCGCCGCGCGTGACTGCCGCTGCTCCTTCATCGCCAGATGCCGCTCCCGCGCCGCCTGCAACTGCTCCTCGGCGTTTGGATGCCTCTTTATCAGCTCCCCGAGCGCCTTCTGCCTGTACGGCAGCGCCGGCGCCTTGCGCTTCTTCGAGTCCTGCAGCTTCACGGTGCGGCCCTTGGGGCCCGGCACGGCCCCGCCGACCAGCACGACGCCCAGCTCGTTGTCCACCTTGAGCACCTTGAGGTTCTGCACCGTCACCCACTCGTTGCCCATGCGCCCGGGCATCTTCTTGCCGGGCATGACGCGGCTGCCGCTGCCCTGCGAGGGGCCCGTCGTGCCGATCGTGCGGTGGTTCTTGGAGTTTCCGTGCGAGGCTCCCTGGCCCTTGAAGCCGTGGCGCTTCATGCCGCCCGCGAAGCCCATGCCGCGCGACTTGGCCCGCACGTCGACGTACTGGCCGAGCTGGAACCAGTCCGGCAGCAGCTGCACGCCGACGGGTAGCAGGCCCTGCTCGTCGCGGACCATGAACTCGGCGAGCTCGCTCTTGGGCGCCATGCCCTTGGCCTCGTAGTACCCCAGCATCGGGCTCGTCACGTTGCGCCCCGGGCGCGCGCCGGCGCCCACCTGGACGGCCCAGTAGCCGTGCTTCTCCCGCGTCTTGTGCGCGACGACCTGCACCTGGTCGAGCTGCAGCACCGTGCACGGCACGCGCGTCTTGCCGACGAAGAGGCTCGTCATGCCCTTCTTGGTGGCGAGGACGCCGGTCCGCAGGGGCGTCGTGTTCTCCCTGCGCTTGAGCGCCGCGGCGGGGCCCGTCGTCGGCGCGGGGAGCCCCGAGTTGGGCTGGTTGAAGCGCCGGTGCTTGGAGCGCGGAGGAGCGGTTGACCAGCCGTACTTGACGCCGCGCTGGGGGACGAGCGGGAGGAGGAGCCGGCGGGGGGCTCCGTGGGGGCGGACGGCGAATGGCCGCGGGAGGGCCACCCGCATGGGCAGACGAGGTGGCATGGCCGCTGCTGTGTGTGGTGTGCGTGGCAGCGGAGGTTTGCGATGGATGGATTGAGCTCCTCGATCTCGAAATTTGGTCTCAATTCAAGGTCGGGTATTCTGCGGCTCGGGATGGGTGGGGCTGACAGGGTCGGGCTGTGTCTAGGGTAGCCCGCCGGGACTCGGTCGTGGCCACTGATCTGGTGCGCCTTCACGACAACAGTCTCGTGTATCAATGCTAGGAAATCATATTTTAACATCCATAGTCCTCCTCTCACGATCGTCGTTAGTCCATCTGCACGCTTGATACACCTC
>NRSZ01000323.1:0-17050 GCA_002901185.1 Tolypocladium capitatum | reverse complement strand
CACCCCCGGCCCCCTCCCCCCAATACCACTCCCCACGTCACTCATGCTCGTCCCCTTGACCTTGTGGTCCCCCGGCTGGGGCGCCGCCTCGTACAGGATATTCGCCGGCGCCCTTCCCAGCCGCGTCCACTCGCCCTTGAAGCCGATGTAGCTCGCCCGCGACACCTCCTCGTCGCCTCCGCCGAAGTTGTCCACGAAGAAGAGCCCCAGCCGCTGCACCTTGCCGAACAGCGCGCGCTTCACGGGTATCTCCTGCACCTCCGTCGTCTGCGAGAGCTCCAGCTTCTGCACCGGCTCGAGATCTTCAGCGGCCGCGAAGTCCAGGTCCGCGCGGTTGATGTACAGGTGTAGCGTGCGCGGGGCGCAGGGCGCAGGCGAGGTCCGCAGGAGGATGGAGTGGAGCTTGACTTGGGCCGTGAAGCTGTTCATAATTGTCAACACATGTCTTTCCATGTCGACTAAGCAGTCTTGGACGGCGGCTATGAATGGGATACGAGGGACATAGAACTTACGGCACTGTCATGAGAAGTTGCTCATCAGCATCGCTCTCCAGCTCGGGCTCCGTGTCCAGCCGCTCTGCCCACGTCTTCTTCACCACCGCCTTGCCCGCGTCCCGCCGCGACTCGTTGAGCGTCGTGATTTCGTCAAAGTTGATTTGCTCGTAGAGCGACGACTGCAGCGCCGGCGTGAGGTCGTCTGAGTGGTCGTGCCCATCATCGTCGTGGCCGTGGCCCGCGTGCTCGTCGTGGCACTGAGACATGTTGATGCTTCTCACGGAGAGGCTACACGCCTATCGAGTCTCTTTGATACTGAGACAAATGTTCAGTTGTGATGTTGTTGGAAGTGGGATATATGAAAGATCTGGGTGAGAATCGGTGGTGGGGATGCCCTGCCCCGCCTCTCGTCGTGGGCTGAGCCTGGACTACATTACTTACACATGACTGCAGCTTCACGCCCAATCTCACATCTTTTCAGATTCATCTATACAGAAATCTGTCCAACCACCGCTGCCTCATCTGAAACCACTCTTCCGCTTCCCCTTCTTGACCTTCTTCCTGTCTCCAAATATGCCCGGCACAGGCTGGCTCATCGTCACAGACGGCCCAAACGGCCCCTGCATCTGCGACGAGTCGGGCACTGCCTGCTGGCTGGACATGGCCTGCACAGGAGGCGGCCTCATCGGGAGACTGGTGGCCTCATGAATCGGCCCATCGCTCATGGGGAAGCCTTGCCTCATAAAAGTCGGCCGCTTGTATCTTTCCGCCTGAGCCTTGCGCTTCGCCTCGATCTTTCGTAGCCGCTGTCTCGCGTCGTTGAACTTTTCATCCGTGGCAACGGCAACACTGGATACGTAGTCTTTGGTATCGACGCCGCGCTCAGTCGGCCAGTACGAAAGGATCTTTGACTGCTTGATACCGCCGAGCTTTCCTGGCTCCAGAGACGGGGCGAGGAGCTTCAGACGCTGGAAAGCGGCGTCCGATGCAGCCGATGGAATGGCTGTCGATGCGGGACGCGTCAGAGAGGATGACGTGCTGCGAATAGATGGATGGCTGGGAAGTATCGTTGGCTCCTCGTCTTCTTGGCCATTGTCTCCAGCCTCAGAGCTGCCAGGCCCGAGAAGAGGCACGTCCTGGACCATGACTCCGTAGCTAGAGAGGAAAACGTCACCAGCAATCTCAGAGACCCAGACTTTTCTGATTAGTTGAACTTCTTCGGGGAATTTATTCGCCGTCGAGTCCAACCAGAGGTCTGAGAAGCGGCGCTGCAGGCAGGACAAAACAAGCAGGGAATTTGGCGGCTCATCCGGATGATGTCGCCGCAGTTGCGTCGCAACAATTTTCTCGTCGGACCTGTCAAACAATCGCTCCGCATATTCCTCCCTGCCATTGCCCGGCGCTTCGTATGCCACAGGATGCTCCAGTTCGTCGACTATCTCAGCCCTGCAGGAAAATTAGCACTTGGCCTTGTTATATATAGGACGGTAGTGGGTGGACATACCATGTCGTCAGAGGCAGGATACCATTGAGCAACCCTTCGTCAATACGCTCTTGCACAGCTTCGAACATAGCAGCTGGGAGTCCAAGCTCTCCCTGTGCTGCCGCCAGATCGAGCTGCTCACGAATGGTCTGAGAAATCCGATTCATCTTCAGAAGAACCGGCCGCGGTTCGGACGAGGAGCGAGCCTCAGGGACTTGCCGAGGTTCTTCACCATCGTTTATATCGTTGCGCCTGAGAAGCGACTCCATGTCTGCGTCACTCATGCCATCCGGAATCACAAATGTTCCTCCGACATGGCGCAAAAAATGTTTTCGCTTCTTTTTCCAACGGCGCCGCTGCTCACTCTTCGACCACCCAATTCGTGTCGTGGGCAGAACGACCTCGAGAGTAGGGTCGCTAGAAGTCGTGCAGATGCAATATCGCACACTGAGGTCTTCCCCTAAGATGGTTACTTGGTAGAACTTAGAGCCTCTCTGCAGATAACACGACCCTGGCCCGATATGGGGACACTCTGGAGACCTTTCAAGCGCAGCTGGCAGGACTCGAAGAAGTTGAATTTTGGTGCGTATTGGCGTTTCTCCACAGCCTGGCAGCTGCGTAACGTGACGCCTCCATTGCGGAAGCTTGCCAGCTGGAGAAAGAGTGAGCCAATAAACGCACAACTGTTCAGTTTTCGCAGAGTAGGTGAAGACCAGAGCGGTATCTGTATCGTCATCCGAAGCTCGGGTAACGGACATTCTTATGTCCTCATGTCCAATGCCAAAGTGCGAGCAAGAAAGCAGAATTGCCGGCCTAGATGGAACTTCCGACAGTCGTTCTCGACAATGGAGATCCACCCAGATCACTTGTCGCGTCGTCAGGACGAAAACGTGATCCTCGTCCAAGGGGCTGCGTTGGACATCGAGGATACGGTCAGGCCTGGCTGCTACCGGCAACAGAAGCTCCAGCTTGGGTAGCAAAGTATCCGATTCGAGATCCGCAACCTCAAAGCGCTCGGCGCTCCACATCAGAACGTACTGTGACGGGCTCGTTATCGTTTCCAGGTTTGCGGTACGCCCAGACGGAACGCGGTATGTTTCGTCAACCTCAGATCGTCCGACACGGAGTAAGCCATGCCTCTCGGCTGGGAAGTCTGGGCTTGTTGGAATCGCATCCAGTATGCCCTCCGAAATGTGACCGCATTTGACCTGGGTCAGATGCAACGTCTTCTTGTCCACCTGCCAGGTCCCCAGGATGTTCCAAACGCTCCAGTAGCCGCATTCGTCCACGACAGCCAATTGTGGAGGGCGACCGAGGACTGCGGGGTTGACGCTCATGTCGGAATGAGCGTTTCCACCAGTCTGGTGGCTGTACAAGGTTAACAGCGGATTGGGGTTGATGTAGGACGATCGCTGGTGCCTCGACTTCGTTCCTGGGCTGCTCTTCGGCACAGGGCTTGGGTGATATTCGGGTTGCAGAATCGCCGTGGATGTTGATTTCTGGACGAGAAGCCATCGGATGGAATTGTGTTGCGAAAAGTAGGTCGCAAACTTGATTCGCGAAATCGGCAGACAGTCGCTTGCCCACATCGTCTCCTCTTCTTGATGAACAGAGTCCATGACGGAGAGATTCAACACCGCGTCCTTGTTTCCTCCCCATTGCCACCGCGACTCATCAATGCGGGCGAGCCGCAGTAGCTGTCCAGATTCACCAGTCGCGACAGCTAATAACGGCATGCTCTTGACGGTCGAATGGTGTCTCATATCCGCCATATGACCGATGGCGAGCAGCTGTCCGCGATGAGTCGTTTCCTCGGTTCGCTTGAAATGCTCCATATCATCCTTGAGGAATCCTCGCAGGGACGGGTTGCCCATGAACGCCTCGGGGTGAGAGTTGAGAAGCCAACGTTGTTGAAGCTGGCGTTCCCGCCAGAGGCGAGGCGATGCGATTGGAGTCGACGACTTTGAGGGCGGATAAAGCTGGGCAGATGATCCAACTATGCTGAACTGCAGCGCTGGAAGACTACGTTAGCTCCATGCGCGCAATGGAGGGTTCATTCGACTTACAACTGGTAGTGAGCCTGGAGGTATGCAGCGAGCCCGGTCCATCCTCGGGGTTGTCCGAGGGGATGTATGTCAAAACTCCAGCGTGACCGTGATTCAGGTCCGCGAACCGGTGACGCTCAGCCATTTGGGCCAAGTAAAGATCTCCAATGTGTCAAAAACGCGGTGGTAGTTCTTCGCTTCATCTCGAGCTTGCCGGGTCGCAGCGACGTGGGCGAAACGGGGCCTTATGTCTGGTTTGCATCTAGTTTCGCATCATGGGCAGCAACTTGGTGAATTTGGAATGGCTCTAGCCGATTTTCGAGTGCGTTGTGAGCTTCTCTTGAGGTGGACGAACCGTGAGTGAAGCTCTCCACGAGGACTGCACGTGACTGGCCCAGGAGATGGGCGTGCACCGCACTCGTCTGTCGACCCAGCAACAGCGATTTCGAGGTAAACACCACACATTCGTAGCAGATCTTCCACTTCGCGTACTCAGCTACGGGCATCATCCGCAAACTCCAAAATGGCGACTGCATTCGAGCCCTCACTCTCCACGAGCCTCGGTCGCCCGTCCAT
This sequence comes from Tolypocladium capitatum, assembly GCA_002901185.1. Taxonomy (NCBI): domain Eukaryota; kingdom Fungi; phylum Ascomycota; class Sordariomycetes; order Hypocreales; family Ophiocordycipitaceae; genus Tolypocladium; species Tolypocladium capitatum. The sequence continues at coordinate 12,452 of NRSZ01000323.1, read as the reverse complement.
TGCATCCGTCGGCCCTTCCGCCGCGGACTCGCTGCCGAGCATCAGCTTTGGCTTCGACGACCTGCGCGATCGCATGGCCAAGTTCAGCGCCAGGTTCGACGCATTCATCGAGCAGGGACGGAAGCGCGTCCTGGAGGAGCGCAACCAGTTTCGCATGAATGTCACCGAGCTTCAAGGTATGGATTGGCGAGAGATGCCTCAAGCCGGGATGGCATGATGCTGACGGATTGCATACAGAGGACCAGCGCATGAAGAAAAAGGACATCGAGATCGTGCAGGTCAAGACGTTGACGTACCAGCAGACCATTGAAAAGGAAGAAGCCGAGATGCGGGAAATGGAGACGGCCCTCTCGTCCCTCGCCTCGCAGCGCGACAACCACCTCGCCTCGCGCGACATCCTGAAGAAGCAAATCGCCCAGACGCAAGCCGAGATAGAGACCCGCCTCGCCGCGCAGCGCGCCTTCGCCTCTCAGCAAGAAGCGCAGTCGCGGTTCAACGTGCCGGAGCTGGACTTTTGGATCACGAACCTTTGCCTGAAGATTGAGGGCGCCGGGCAGGACGACCGCCTCAAGTTCATCTACACGCACATCGACGAGAAGAGCTGGGAGCGGGAGGCATGGTTTGAGCTCGTGACTAGCTCAAGGGATTACGATGTCAAACATTGCAGGCCGAAGCTGGAGCGGGAGGCTGTGGAGAGGGTGCTGGAAAAGGTCAACGAGTCGCGGGAGTTGGTGGTGTTGCTGAAGGGGATGAGAGAACTGTTTGTGGAGGCGATGAAGTCTTGAGTCGAGGACATCGATCCGGCAATGATAATCACAATGTAATGCAGTCGCACGCTTTGTCTTGATGCCAAGGTTGTATTCTTGGACGCTGGGAGCGGCGTCGAGGCGGACGCGGACGAGGTTCTGCTGAATAAGCGCACGATTGCAATATGTTGTTTAAAATATGTTTCCAAGGATACACAGAGCACAGAGAGCACACCGAGTGTGTGCTTTGTTGCAACCTGAAATGGATATCCCACGTTGAACGAACTGTAACCAAACCTCGACCACGCCGCCGCGTCCTGCGCGTCGCATCACACCAACCCCACCCACCATCCACCTGGCGAGTCGTCCTCTGTCAACCACTCAACAACCACAAATACGCTCGCCATGCCCCCCGACACCGACAAGCGCGCAGCCGCGCAACAGGCCGTGGACGTCCTCCATGAGATCGGAACCATCCTGGTCAGTATTTCCCACCTGTCTGGCCCTTTGCGCTGGCGCTGACTCGGCGCCACAGAACTGCCAGCTCGACCGCCGCGCGCTGTCCATCTGTATATCCCTGATCGAGCGCGGCGTCAACCCCGAGGCCCTCGCGGTGAGTGGATATAGCAGTAACTGACGTGGTTATCACGCAGCTGACTGGCATTTGCGCCGTAGATGGTCGTCAAGGAGCTGCGGCAGGAAGCCCAACAGGTGGAGCAAGCTAGACGGTCCTGATATGGCCTTGTGCATTCGACATTGGGAAATGACTGATATCGGCGTTCGCTGGAGATTGGAGTCGGAGGCAAACGAGCGGTGTTTATTATATATTTTCCATATTTGCACTCCAGATCGGAGGAGCCTTGTTTGGTACCCAATTGCATCCTCAACCGCTGGCTCTCCGACGTCCTGATGCCAATGCCTCAAGCTATACGCCAACGTTAACTCACGAATGTTCCCCGTAAAGCAAGCTCAACCTTTCCAATGCTTGAACATGCCCATCCCAAATATGAAACTCCGTACTCGTAAGTCGTATGCAATGCACCAACCGGCCCCATCACCTATGCCCTATGAGAATTATTTCGTCCTCGTCGTCTTCCTCATCGTCGTCCACACCTGGCAGGCCGTCGCTATCATCCTGGTCAGAGTCAGACTCGTCCTGCTCGCTCGAATCATCGTCCGCTTGGTTGCCCCTCCAAAAGCCGAATATATCGTCTTCGGAGTCCACATCCGCAGCCAAAGGAGGCAAGTGCGTGTCCATGCCCCAAGGGAGGGGCGATAAGGAACGTGCAACCCTGTCCGGGACATGATGTTGAAGCTCGACGCCGTGAGAAGAGTGCCGCCTCCTGTTGGGGATCCATGTACCGGTGCGTGAGCCTGCGGCAATGGCTGTCGGCCGAGCCGAATCTTGCACAGACTGTGAGGCCGCCTCAGCTGCAGAACTGGACGTCGCAGCGGCGGCTTGGAGTTCATGGCTGCTTTCGCCGTGTATCTGAAGCTCTACGGTGTTGTATGACCGGCAAATCGAGCACTTGAGACCGAGCCAGTGATATGGGACCGTGCTTCTCCCAGAGCAATCGTTGCAAAGAACAGTGGCTTTTGTGTCACGGAACTCCGCAGGCATGGGCTGGCTTTGGATAGCCACTTCGAGGTTGCGGAACTGAGTCTCCATGTTTGCAAGGCTTTTGTTGCAAATCGGACACTTGTACGAAACCCTCATGTGTTGATCGTAACACTTTTTGTGTATGCTGTGGCCGCAATTCATGAAGACGACAGGCTTTGGAGACGTGAACATGTACTCCCCACAGATGGGACAGTCGCAGTCTGTTGAGCGTTCGATACATTTGTGCGAACTTTCGATCGAAGTCGTAATACAAGCACGGCATGTCTCAAGAAGCGTTAGCAAAACGGCACCAGGGATGACTGACCAAGATATGCCTCAACTCACCTTGCAGTGGAAAAAGTCCTTGCCCAGACCCAAGCCGCGCCGACATATGCCGCAGTCGTTGCAATGATATATGGGTTTGCTCTTGCGGTTCTCCCATAGCTTGCAGATGTTGCAGTAATATTGCGCAGCTATTTCACCGCAGTTGATGCATACGTCGGACGCTCTTTGCGGCGTTCCACACAGCATGCACAACATATTCCTCGTCTCCATGCGAATCAGGTTATGGTCTTCGTGGGCGTCATGGCAGAAGCGGCAAGTATACCACTTGTTGCAAGTGGAACACTGCAGCTTGACATTACGCTCGTAATGCTGACACCCAAGCGGAGGACTCAGGTTATACGGCGACGATGTCTGCGTCGGAGTGGCGTTCCCAGGGCTCCTGGACTGGCGGATTGGCGCATACGTCCGGGAAATGTCGCTGTCGGTCAAGAAGAACTTATCAGAAGCTGAAGAGTCGCCAAACTGACCGTGCCAGAACTTGAGAGAATCCAGCGGCCCTGGAGCCGCAGGATGCTCCCAGGCCTGGCCGCTGGCTGGCTCGGGGCTGTCGAAGCCCGCCTTGCCGCAGGACGCTGCCTGAGAAGCACGGTACCCCTCCAGCAGCGCCTCGTGCATGAGCCTGGCTTTCTCAGTGGCCGGTATGCTCTGGGCGTTGATGGCATGAATCCGATTTCTCAGCTCGAGCATGCCATCATCCTCGGGGATACCCCGACCCTTCTTCGGCGTCAGGGGAAAGCCGAGGTGGTCTCGGGGAACATCGTCAAGCACCACCGGGCTGGTCAAGTGCTCCTCGACCGTCGTCTCTTCCGTCGAGGTGCTGAGGGGTCTCGAGCGGGGTGGCGTCTGGGGGGTCGCGACGGTGAGCTCCAGAGCCGGCACCTCGTCGTGGCCAGACTCGCTCACGGCATCTGGTGGAGGCGGTGCGCTTGTATGGTCCTCATCGCCGACCAGCGTCGAGCGGGATATCTCGGAGAATCGCCGTGCCTGGCGCAAAACGGGGTTGATGATGAACTCGCAGACGAGGGAGGACATTCGGTCGCCGTCGGCGGGTCGCGTGGAGCCGCCCCGATGATACGGTCAAGAGGCGGAGGAGGCAGATGGCGACGGTAGGATGTCGCTGTCTGACGCAGGGAGCAAAGCGGTCCCGAAGCGTGCTCGATATCAGAAAGAATTCGGAGGACAGAAAGGCCTCGGTACTCGTCACCGTCTGAGCACATCCAGGCCTGAGGATTGGGAGCGGCCGAGATGTGGGCAGCCGTGGCGCGGCTCCGAGGGCCGCTGTGGCTGAAGCGCCCCCTAGCCCCACTAAAAAGGCCCTATTCAGCCACGCACGTACTTGATACGGCACGACAAGGGAGTTCACCATCTCGTGTCGAACCTACGAGTACCTACTTCGTGCTTGCATATGTGGCATTTTTATTTCATAGGCTGAGCTTGTGTCTGCTTGCATCGCCGCCCGCCGACCAACTCTCCTCCCCTTCCATCCTTCTTCCGTTTCCTGAGCAGCGTCTTCGCGCACTCGGCCTTCTTCTTCTTCTTCTCTTCTTCGTTGACCAAGGCTACGGCCCGACCCCCTTTGAGTACCCGCAACTCGTCCAGTCCTTAACGATAAGCACCGGATCGGCTGGAGTGGGCCGACTCCCTTTTCCAAGTCTCGCCAGCCGCACCTCGCAACGCGCGGCCGCCTCTTCTCATCCATCCGTGTTTTCTTAAGCAGGGCTTGGTGATCCCACTGCCCTTCCAATTCACTCCCATGGCTGCCGACAAGGCCGCCGTCTCCTCGGGCGCTGATGTCAGCGACGGGATCAGGAGGCGCCCTGTTGCTGGAGCGCAAGCGCTGTCTTCGCCCCAGCCAGGCCAGCCCGACGACAGGAAGAAGCTCGCCAAGAAGGTGAGCAACAAACGATCACATGCACTGGCCCTGGAGCCCTCTGCTGACCACTGCGCCAGGACAATACCTTTGCCCAGAGCTTCGAGGAGTGGGAGCCCATCTTTGCCCCGCTCATCTTCACGGCCCTCGCGTTCTTCACTCGACTGTGGAAGATTGGCATCAGCGACATTGTCACTTGGGATGAGGCCCAGTAAGCTCCTGCATCTCTTATCTGTTTCTCTCGGGGCATCCGCTGACCTTGTTCGTTCGTCAGCTTTGGCAAGTTCGGAAGCTACTACATCAAGCATGAATACTACTTCGACGTCCACCCCCCGCTGGGCAAGATGCTAGTCGGTCTCTCCGGAGTCCTCGCCGGCTACAACGGCTCCTTCGAGTTCAAGTCTGGAGAGAAATACCCCGAATACGTCGACTTTACTTCGATGCGTGCCTTCAATGCTTTGTTCGGCATCGTCTGCGTCCCAATGGCCTACTACACCGCGCGAGAGCTCAACCTGCGCCGACCTGCCGTCTGGCTCGTCACGCTCATGGTTCTCTGCGAAAACTCCTATACCACCATCAGCCGATTCATCCTCCTCGACTCCATGTTGCTCTGTGGCACTGTGGCCACTGTCTTGTGCTGGGCCAAGTTCCACAACCAGCGCCACAACAGCTTTGAGCCTGAGTGGTTCTTCTGGCTCTTCATGACCGGTGTGAGCATTGGCTGCGTCTGCAGTGTCAAGCTCGTGGGTCTCTTCGTCACTGCGCTTGTCGGCCTGTACACGATCGAGGATCTGTGGAGCAAGTTTGGCGATACCAAGATGCCTCTTGTGAGTTGTTCCCTTCCAGCCCTGCAAAACATTTTGTTTCTAACCTGTGTAGACTACCTTGGGCGCCCATTTCGTCACTCGTGCTGTCGGACTGATCGTTGTCCCCTTCCTCATCTACCTGCTGTCGTTTGCCCTGCACTTCGCCATCCTCGACCGAACCGGCCCAGGAGATGCCCAGATGAGCTCGCTGTTCCAGGCCAACCTTAAAGGCACCGAGGTTGGAAAGAACAGCCCGCTGGAAGTCGCTTATGGATCGCGTGCTACGCTCAAGAACATGGGCTATGGCGGTGGTCTGCTCCACTCCCACGTCCAGACGTACCCCGAGGGTTCGCAGCAGCAGCAGGTTACCTGCTATCACCACAAAGATGCCAACAACGATTGGTTCTTTTATCCCAACCGCGCCGAGCCCGACTACGACTCCGAGTCCAACGACATGCGGTTCATCGGTGACGGCTCTGTCATCCGTCTGATCCACGCTCAGACCGGACGCAACCTGCACTCGCACGATATTTCCGCCCCCATCACCAAGGCAGACAAGGAGGTTTCGAGCTATGGTAACCTAACTGTTGGCGACGACAAGGACCACTGGCAGATTGAGGTTGTCCGAGACGCGGCCTCCCGGGACCGCAGCAAGATCCGAACTCTGACCACGGCGTTCCGCTTGAAGCACACGGCCCTAGGCTGCTACCTCCGAGCCGGCAACACGAACCTGCCTCAGTGGGGTTTCAGGCAGATCGAGGTTACCTGCACCAAGGACAACAAGCCCCGCGATCCCTACACCCACTGGAACGTCGAGGCTCACTGGAACGAAAAGCGTAAGTATTCCATTGTCGACGGGAACTCTGAAATCAGTTGCTGATTGCTCGTCTTATAGTGCCTGCCGGTGACCCCGGTAGCTACAAGTCACCCTTCTTCCACGACTTTGTGCACCTGAACGTGGCCATGATGACCTCCAACAACGCCCTGGTCCCGGACCCCGACAAGCAGGACGACCTGGCCTCTATGTGGTGGCAATGGCCTATTCTTCACGTTGGCCTTCGCATGTGCGGCTGGGACGACAACATCATCAAGTACTTCCTTCTCGGAAACCCTCTCGTCTACTGGGGCTCCACCGCCGGCCTGGGAGTCATGGCTCTTGTGGTGGCGTGGTACCTGGTGCGATGGCAGCGTGGGTTCAAGGACTTGAACCAGAAGGACATTGACCATGTTCACTTCTCTGGCATCTATCCTGTTGCGGGATGGTTCCTGCACTACTTGCCATTCGTCATCATGGCCCGTGTCACATACGTGCACCACTACTACCCGGCGCTCTACTTTGCCGTCCTCACCCTCGGCTTCCTGGTCGACTGGTTCTCCAGGAACCGCAACGCGACTGTCCAGGGCGCGGTGTACGGAACTCTGTACGCCGTGGTCATTGGTCTCTACATCCTGTTCATCCCCATCTGCTGGGGCATGACTGGTCCCCACAAGGCGTACAGCTATATGAAGTGGTTCGACAACTGGAGAATTACGGATTAAAGGGACGCGTCTCGCATGTTGGCAGACAGCAACTGGTTGCTCACACCGGTTTGGGTGAAACCGGCGGGCTTCCTCCTGGAGCGCGGCAGAGGTAACGACCTCCATCAAACATGTAAGAATCTAGGCGTGTGATGTCACGGAGATTTTTATGAACCGGGAACCATGGGTTGGGAATGTATTAAGGTCAAAAAAAGTAGAATCACCGGAGGACAGGCTCTGCGTCTATGCAACATGATAATTTCTTTTTAATTGGACTTTGCGCGGCGGCCAAAGCCAGCCGCGTGCCCTACTATTACGCGTTGCCGCATCAACTGTTGTTGGCCATTCTTTGCTGGCAACTCAACGAGCATCGTGAGCATAGCGGCGTTGGGTATCATGCTCAAAGTGTACAGAACCATGCATGCTCTCTCTCGGCTTTCAACAGCACCCGCCGGCGGTTGACTTGTTATCGCCTGTCAATCTCACTTGCCGACTTGCCCCGGCGCTCGGCCCCTTGACGCCTGATCTCCTGTCGTTTAAATCATACTTGCCGGCCTGGATGTTCTGGAATATCCTCTCGGCGATCCTCATGAAGGCTTTTTCGACGTTCTCGCCGCTCTTGGCACTCGTCTCGACATATTCCATGACGCCATTCCTCTTGGCCCACTCCTCAGCCTCCTCCCTCGTGACCTCTCTCTTGTTATCCTCTTGCTGCGCCAAGTCGGCCTTGTTGCCCACCAGTATCACCACGATGTCCGGCTCGGCAATCTGTCGTAGGTCGTTGAGCCAGTCCGTGACGTGCTGGAAGGTCTGCTTCCTCGACAGGTCGAAGACCAGCAGCGCGCCGCTCGCGCCGCGGAAATAGGATCGCGTCACGGACTTGTACGTCTCCTGGCCGGCGGTGTCCCACAGGCTCAGCTTCATGTGCTTCTGGGGCGTGTTGCTAGTGTCGCGGCGCGGCTCGGGCAAGCCGTCGGGGGCGGTGCCGTCGGCGGGGGAGGGCGAGGCCGGCTTGGAGTGCGGCGGGCCGACGGGGACGATGCGGGAGCCGAACTCAACGCCGATGGTGACGTCGTGATGGGGGGAGAAGCGGCCCTCGCAGAGCCGGATCGTGAGGCTGGACTTGCCGCATCCTGAGTCGCCGATGCAGACTAGTTTGGCGATGAAGTCCCACGGCAACGATGCCATGGGCAACGGCGTGCGGAGGGGGAGGTGCCCGAGAAGGTGGTCGGGCTCTGGGGAAGCTGAGGAGCACGTGCTGCCGCTCCGAGTCAGAGAAAACAAGGGAACGGATGCTTTTCTAAACGAGGAAACGGAAACGAGAACGGAACAATGGGTGTTGCTAGCCAAAAAGGAACCGTTCAGTGGAATAGTGGAATACCTGTACAAGGGAGAACGGCAAGCTCTTGAGCGTGGGCCCGTCACGGGCGAGACAAGCGGCCCTTGATTTTCCGCCCGATGACCATCGCAGCGCCGCACTGCTGCGACGGAACTGTTATCGCAGTGACGCAACTTGGGCGATAACGGACTCCCCGTCCGGGCCACTGTGCAATCAGCGCTCGGGTGCCTACGGCTGCGGCGTAACGACAGGCCCAGCGCCGCTGCCCAAACGCTTGGGCTCTGCTTGATACTGCCTGGAGCGAGTTATGAGGCTGGTTCTATGGTTCTACAAACAGTGCCGGGGAACACAGAGCGACATGCGTTTGGCGAGGAGAAAGCCGTATCGAAGGACGGCCGCATGCGTCGATGGGTGCTCCATCGGACCCCGCATCGGCCTTGCTCCAGCGCCTCGTTAGCGGGCGGCTGCCTGTAGTGCCGCTTGTGACACAGGGCACCGGCTCCGGGCCAGCGCTTGACCGCCTGCCCAGCGGATCTGACGACGATGGGTCATCATCACTCGCCTGCAACAACGGTTCCCATGCCACACGCCTCGCGTCGCATGACCTCCGAGTCCATGTACACTCTTTCTCTCCCTCGGCACTACATCACCCTCTCCTCCACATGCCCTAACCAGCGTAACCGTACTCGACATCTCTTATCCCCCCTCGGACCCACCGTTTGCGACCGCTGCCCGCATTACACCAGCTCCTATCGGCGGGCGGTGCCATCTGCACTCATCATCGACTTAGCCAACTCGCGCTGTGGCAACCGCCTTTCCATCAGTCATCGGGGTCAACACGCCACGCGAGACGCGAGGTGGCGGTCGGTGACGGGGCCACGATGTTCTCGGAATGTGCGTGCGACTCGTCCGCCCTCCGGGCGGCGTTTTGCTGACCGCCGGGTGTAGATGCTTCACGGTTCCTAGCGCAGTCCCAGTCGCGGTTGTCCAACTTTGGGCAGGCCGCCGACAACAACGACCACCCGCCACGATCCAACGACTGGGCGTCGTCGCGGCCGGCGCGACACCAACGAGACGCGGGCAGGGGGGACGCACCCAGAAGGCCGTTGCTGTCGCGTGGCCACGGGGGAAACCCTTATCAGCAGAACGGCGGCGGCTCTCGGTTCGGGAACCTGGCGTTTGCGTCGCGCATATCGGCGGCACAGGACGCTCCGCTGTTCCACAGCACGCTCGACGAGTTCCGGGAGGAGGACGATGAGGAGGAGCGGGAGCGGGAGGCCGCGGATCTGTTTGCACTGCAGCGGTCACGGCGGGTAGCGGCTGCGAGCCAGCTTGCGGAGAGCGCAGAGTCGGCCAACAGTCGCGGGTCCATCGAGGAGAGCGCCGGGGACGTCGACCATCCATACCGGAGCCATGGGGTGGGACGGGGCATCAAGAGCAGTTGGAACGGTACGAGGAGCACGCATCAGCCTCTCGTGGCACAAGACACGTTACTAGAGGAAGCCGAGGAGGTTCCTCGATCCAGCACAGACCAGGGCAGTTGCAAGGGTAAGATGGTTGATGTCGGCCTGGACTCGCAAGAGGATGGCGATGAGGATCCGCCAGAGTCTCTGCTCGGTGGGGAGGCACTGACCGAGTCAAGCCCTCCCCCGTTTCAACGCTTCAAGCCGGAGTCCGAGCGAACTCGGCTCATGCTCAAGAGGACGTCCACCAGCGACACGGATCTCAGCAGCACACGGAGGCAAGAACCCCCAGAGCATGAACCTGTCCAGCCGGGGAATCTCCTCATCGAGGGCGAGCTCTTTAGACACGACCCCTTCTTTGCTTGGATATTCCTAATCAGCTTCGCCGGGATGATGTCGACATTCATTCTCGTATGGCTGCATACCTCGCCCCGGAAGAGCCCCGTCGGCGACACGATATATACGGCACTGCAGAAGTCGTTTGACATGCTGGCGGTTGATACCGTGGTCGCGGTATTCGTGTCGTTCATCTGGCTGGCAGCGCTGCGGTCCTTTGTGCGGCCGCTCGTGAGTGTCATCCTGATTGCGGTACCGGTCATCATGTTGTCGTTTTCTCTCTACTCTTTCATCTCGTCCTTCAAGGGACGCACGCACGGGTCCAGCGTTCAAGACACCGTGATGCGGTGGGCCTCCTTGATCCCGGCCGCCTCATGCATCCTGTGGCTTTGGCTCGTCGTCAAAGGCCGCAAGGCGATCCAGCAGGCGATTGAGATCTTGCAGTTCTCGTCAAAGATCCTGGCACAGAACCCCGGACTGCTCCTGGTGGGATTCGGCTGCCTCGCCCTGATCGTCGTGTGGACGTGGGCCTGGCTGGCCATGTTTACGCGTGTGTTTATGGGCGGATACTTTTCCAAGTCCCTAGTTCGGTTCGTGATTCAGTTCTCGAGCTGGTGGCTTGGCGCGGCTTTCGTCTTCATGTACCTGTGGACGCTGGCCGTGATCAACGCGGTCCACCGCGCCACGACGGCGGCGACGGTGTCGCAGTGGTACTTTCACCGGAACGCCGGCCCTGTGACGCCGTCGAGGGAGATTGTCCTGGCTGCCCTGAGCCATGCAACCACGACGATCTTTGGCAGCATTTGCCAGTCGACCTTGCTGTCGCTGCTGATTCGTGCTCCGTTGCTCTTCTTGCCGAGGAGTATCGGATCCACCATCACCAACCTGGCGGCATTCTGGATACCAACACCGATTATCGCGCTGACGAATCCTCTGACGGTTACGTACGCAGCCATTCACTCGCAGAGCATGGCGACTTCGGCGAGGGGACTGGACCAGATGGAAGTCATCTCCCCGGCCATCCCCACCACTACTCTTACTCCGCGGTCGCTACGAGTTCGCGGACAACCCAACGGACTGATGCCGTATCGGCTGGCCAAGCTGCTCCTGGTGGCGACCCGGTTCATCATGGCGACGGCGCTAGGCTTCGCAGGCTGGGTCATCACGGCGAAGCAACTACAGATCCAGCTCCCCGACGGCATGGGCGTGCGGGGGTCGGCGTACGCGTACGTCGTGGGTATCATGGCCAGCTTCATCGGCTACTCTGTGATGGGCGCGATGGAGGGCATCCTCAGCGGCATCGTGGACGCGGTGCTGATATGCTACGGGAGCGAGAGGCGGATGGAGAGGGGCCACGGGAGGTTCTGTCTCGAGGCAGCGTATCTCTTTGGGGAGCGGAGGATTAGCGAGGAGGGATACGCGTGATGGCCTGGTGTCGCGCTGGCGCTCGTGCGTGTGAGGGATAGATCTGCTGGCGATTGGATTCGGCAGCCGGAATTGACCGTGTGCTTGGATGGCCTGCCGGGCTGGGCGTCCTTGAATGCGATGTCCGTGGTGGCGTGACAGCACTGACGTCTAAGCCATCCCTGCTTACGTGGAGGGGTCATGTGACGGTGTGTCATGTGACGGTGTGCTGGATTCAACTGGAAGCGGAACTTCCGGACACTCGCGGGGCTGCGAGTCTGCGGCTGCAGCGGCGAGGGGGCGGTGCAGAATGACGACAGCAGTGGCGGGCGAAGCATTTTACCGTGTCCGTGTGTCAGTTGTCCGTGTGTCCGTCTTTCTGCCCCTTGATCTTGAATACTTGGACTCGTGATTTCTGCTTCAAGACGCTTGTTGTCTGAGCTGCTGCGTGCGTGGCGTGCCTGGGTTGCTGTGCTCTCGAGCTTACGTACCAAGCCTGGAGACTTATTTAGTCCACGACCCCTCCTCCGCGTCACCCTCGGTCCGCCGCATCGTCCTACAACAACCCCTCTCGTCGCTCCTCTGAACCACCTCGTCGGAACCGAAGACGACGCCCAGGATGGCCGACTACGCCCCGCCGACTGGCCCGCCGCCGCCCAAGGCCCCCGAGGTTCCCGCCGGATGGGCCGCGCGCTGGAACGACCAGTACAAGGAATGGTGAGCAGCACAGGTGTTACGCGAGATGTGGCCTTAGCGCGCAACGTCTGACCGGGGCCATCGCAGGTTCTACGTCAACGTGTACACGAAAAAGTCGCAGTGGGACAAGCCCACGGCGCCCGTCTTCCCTGCCGGTGAAAACGCCCCCGACGAGCCTCCGCCCGGGTACGAGCCTGGCCACAACTCCGCGCCGACGGACAGCAAGACGGACAGCAAGACGGACAGCAAGACGGACAACAAGACGGACAGCAAGAATAAATCCAAGAAGGACCACTCCGGCTCTGGGCACGGCACCCCCGCCGCGGGCG
>NRSZ01001111.1:0-29477 GCA_002901185.1 Tolypocladium capitatum | reverse complement strand
TCCCCGCGCGCTACCACCGCCCCCCCCCCCTGAGCTGGTCGAGAGCGGCTCAGGACAGACCCTCAGGTCGGTCTGCTTCGCGGCCTACTGATGGCCTGTCGCCCTCCTGCTGCGGCCATCCGCGACTCCCTTCGACCCCGACGTCTCGCCGCCCACGCCCGCGGCGACACTGGCCGGGCGGCCGCGTGTAGGCCCCCTGCGTCTCGGCAGCGACGGGAGCCGTGCGGGCCATTCGTCGTGCAAAGCCGCGAGATGTGAGCGGTGCTCGCCCAACCTCGCCATCAGAGAGACAAAAGGTCCGCGGCCGCTGCCTCCCCGCCAGCCCCCGGCATGACAGCATTCCTATCCTGTCTCGGCGACGGCCGCGTCGACATCACGCGTCCCTGTGGCTCGCTGCCTTCGTCATCCGTGGCCTCGTCGGCCGCCGCCCAAGGCCGCAGCGTGGGCCGAGCCTGTCTGGGGGCACCGGGAACCACGGTGACGATGCAAACCGTTTGTGCGAGTGCGCTCTGAGACAACCCATGTGTGTCAGCCGACGTCTGCCTTGGCCACTGACGGTATCCCGAGACGGTGCCGTGAGCGAGCATGGAGTCAACTACGGGCCAAGACACTGCAGAGACACGAGACTTCGAGGCGGTGATGCTAGTCTGTTCGCGGTGATTAGACAATACTTGCTATTCAGAGTCTACTCAGGGTTGCCCGTCGGAAAGCCATGGTGCCGCCATCCATCATCGACGTGTCCAGCTCCTCTCCCAGACCCCGTGCGGTTTCTGTGGCCGCCTAGAGGATGCCGCCTAGAGGATGCGCCGTGGTCGCTGCCGGTCGAGGCTGCACTCCTTTGTGTGCCTCGAGGGGGTGCTTCGAGACGTTGCCGCGCGAGTCCACCGTGCCATCGTCTTCCATGCCGTGCGCGGCCCCGCCGGAGCCGACTGAAGCCATCGTAGCATCGTCCTCGAGAGCGTGAATGGTTCCGGGGTTGGGAGTGTAGACTGTCCCGTGTGAGTCGAGGGTATGCTTGGACCCTGACCGGTCCGTCACCGCCACGGCGGCATCGTCATCAAGCCCATGAGCACGGCCGGGCGCGACCGTCCTTGTGGCTTGGTCGTCCGCAAGGCCATGTCCGGAGGCCCTCGCGCGTTGCATCGTCGTAGTGTCGCTCTCCAGCCGATGCGAAGACTCGGCACTAGGTGTGAGCGTAGATTCGTCGTGCTCGAGCAAGTGCTTGCTCGGCTTGCCGTCTTGCCGGGCCGTGGCGTCTTCGCCCAGCCCGTGAGCGGCTTTAGGGATGCCATGGGCAACAAGCTCGTCTTGGGTGAGGGAGTGTCGGGCGAGCTCCTGCTGGCCGGTTTCCGTGATGGTAGGAAGTTGCTCGTCCTGAGCAGGCTTCGCTCCCTTGTCCCTCTGCTGGTTGGTAGGGTGCTGGTTGGTAGGGACCAAATACTAGTTCTGGTCCAGATAATGGACAAGGGGCAAGGCGGCTTGGTCTGCGGTGGCATCGTTTTCGCGCGGCGTCGTGCTTTGGCCTTTTGCTTCCTTGGCCTTGCCGTTTAGACGAGAGCACGACGTCGTCGCCGAGGATTTGGACGCCGAGCTGTCGTACGTCATAGGTGAAGGTGACTGGTACTGGCTCGTGAACGAGGAAGAGGGGTCGTGCAGGACCACGAGTCGCCTGTGCTGCTTCTCGCGGAGGATGATCTCGTGCTCGTTCCGCACCATGGTGATGCATGGGCAACAGCAGCCGTCGTACCAGTCAGAGACGTCGCGGCCGTCAATGCCGTAAAACGAGCGGACCGTCGTTTGCAGGCGGGAGAGGAAGAATCCGTAGACTGTCCCTGGGCGTCAGCATCACGCACGGCACGACGGACCGGCCATGGCTGGGGCGTACAGGGTAGGCACATTGTGAACTGAGCACAGTCTGGGTTGCAGAAGCCCGGGTCGGGGATGTTCTCGGCATCGTGGCCCGAGAGGGCGCATCGGAGGCGAGACGACGTGCGACCGTAGATGCCGCACGGCCAGCACGTGGCCCCGAGGCAGGACTTGTCAAAGGCATCACCCGCGCCGTCGGCAGCCTGCCACTGCCATTGGCGCTTGCGCTCCGCGGCAGCCTGCTTCTCCATCCTGGCGGACGGCTTTTGCGTCCAGAAGGGAGTGGCCTGGCGGTTGTACCAATCCGGGGGGTTGCGCAGGTGGCTGAACCGAGGGTCCTGTGTCCAGTGAACGTGAACCTGGCGAGCCATACTCGACGGACAGACCCGACCCAGGGTCGAGGGCCCTTGGCGACGGTGCGTAGGCCTCGAGCAGCCGAGAGGACCGAGTCTCGTGCGGCGGCGGGCTCAGGGTGCCGGAAGCGTTGGTTGCCGCTGACGAAGCGGTGAAAGGATGAGTGAGCGTGGTGAACGGCGGTCGGCAGAGAGGGGGCCGGCGACGAAACGATGCAGAAGCGGAGATGTTTGGCCTAGACGATGCTGAGAGAGAACAAGTCGAGATGGAGCGGTGCCGGGCGGGAAGCAGAAGAGCAGCGGAGGGGCCAGGCGTGGAGGCGAGGGACGTCCAGGGGAAGAGGCGTCGAGGACGGAGGAGGAGGAGCTCAGGAGCAGAACGCTCTTCCGCCACCGACCGTAAGCTCGCCATCGCCGGGGGCTCTGGACAGCCTGCCCTGAGCCGGCAGCGGCCGGCTTGATGCTGCCGACTCCAGCAACACCCAGTCCATGTGCCGCGAAGGCGGGCAGTCAAGCCAGGCCATGGTGAGCGTCCGTCATCGCCTTGGATCGGCGACACGCCTGCGGTTTCCGCGACGTTGTCCCACCTGCTTCGCATCCGTGGTTGTCGTCTGCGCAGGTCCCGCCACCCATAACGGCGCGTAAGCTCACGCCGGGAGGATGGAGGCAGCTTTGGACGGTGAACGGGCATGCATCGATCGCGAGTCGCGTTTTCGTGAGCTAGAGCCTTGTCAACTACCTACCTTACCTACCGACCCACGTACGACCCCAGGCCGCGCTACCAACTGCTGCTTAATAGAGACCGGCATTGGTACCGAGGACAGGGAGGGGCATGCCGAGGACAGTGGCATGACTATTATAGAGTACG
The DNA here is from genome assembly GCA_002901185.1 of Tolypocladium capitatum. Classification (NCBI taxonomy): domain Eukaryota; kingdom Fungi; phylum Ascomycota; class Sordariomycetes; order Hypocreales; family Ophiocordycipitaceae; genus Tolypocladium; species Tolypocladium capitatum. The sequence continues at coordinate 26,390 of NRSZ01001111.1, read as the reverse complement.
GCATCGTTGCCGATCCACCGCCTGCACCGAGGCTGTGCTTGGGGCACTTCCTTTACCGGTCTATAATCGCCCTGAAGCTGGTCCTCACCTCCTGCAACCACACTCACTCCGACCGCCGTAGCCGCCCGCGACCTTGTAGGAGTCGTATCTGGAGTCAGGCAGCAGGCAGTGAGAGTTGGAAGGCGTCAGCCCGGTACAACGCCAATCTGAGACCCGCGTATCAAACGCCTCCCCCCTCCCTTCCTTCCCTGGGCGTCTCGTATCGTGTCATCTGCAATGCATGAGCAAGGCACATTTCAGCTCATCAAGGACTCGACCGCTGCATTGTCTTCGCCGTGCTGTAAAGGTGCATTCTCGCCCAAGGCTCGTTTGGCGGGAGACGACATTGCTGCTTCGTCCTCGCCTCGGGTTTTCCATCCTCCAACCATCTTGTTCACGCACCCATCTATGCCGATGGCTGCTTTTGGACATGGACCTTGTCATCCCGTACTGCCTCATCTCCTGCAGCTAAGCAGCCGGCCAATGAAGCAATGGAGGCACCGAAACACGGCTTGTATTATTGCATACGCACTTGTCTGCATGCGCACTCGAAATCCGAGCAAGCGAGAGAAGACTACGGCCTGTCAATGTCTCATGGCAAATCGGAACCAGAAAGCGGCTCGGCCCGTGCCCGTGCAGATCAGCTTGGGTTATGGCATTGCCCGCACTCCTCCATGTATAATCTCATGGCCATGGCGCATACCCTCTAAAATGATGAAGCTTTAGGTGAAGCCGTGGTTCCCGCGGCTTGATGCTCTCCACAGTTCCGAAGTCGGCCTTCAGCTAGCCACAAACAGTCCGCATGTGCTCATGCTAGACGTATATGTAATAAATATTTGGGCCGCTCTCGTCGACGTCGAAGCTTGAGCTGGCTTCTACAAGACCTTGTAGTATGCTGTCGTAAGCAACGCCGCGTTCTCCGCTCCAAAGCTCGTACTTGGATCCTGCGACTGGCTGATGAAGTTTAATGCATATAATATACGAATAATGTCCCTATGGTATAGTAGTTATTGACCAGGTACCATTAATTTCCTAACGGCGTTAGTTTAGTTCTGTTGCACCTGGCAATTAAACTTATTATAAGACATACGGCTAGCAGGGCCTAGTCTTATATATGCGTATGAAGTGCGAAGTACGTAGCTTAGAAAAGGCAAGCTTTATTAGTCATATTGTAATAGATCCTGTCTGCTGTACTCCGTACTCGTAGATACTCATCTCATACTTGATCCGCTTTATTGTAACAACTAACCTGCAAAGGCTACACTGAGGTTAACACCATTCCCGCAACGACGACGGCATCGCATACCGTCTTCGGCCTCTGAGGCTTCTCTCTCTGTATCCTACACAATTCTAAACTGTAGAATACGCTTACGGAAGTGTCGACGACAGGTAGGCAATTTTATTCAGACAAGTTGTCTCGCGGTGAGGGTGCTTACGGCAGCATCCCGCTGACGGAAGTGCAAAGACGCGATGCCAGCCATCATCGCTTACCTACTAAATAACTGTGGGTGGGCAGCCGAGCGCAGGCCCATTACGACTCTCCTTCGGATTCCTCGGCGAGGATGCAGCCATTCTGCTTTGCATTAGTTCAACCACCATACCACCAAGCACGACAGAATAACTTTGTCTTGAACTCAATGCTTACGCTAACAGACCTGTAAGCATCGCGTTCAGCCATTCCTCAGCACAGATTCCACCAACCATGACGTCGGCCACGTCGTAATTCCGTAACCTAGACCTTTTGCGTGAGCACGACGTGGATGGCGTAAGGCGTCGCGTTCAGCGAGTCAATATGTAGCTTTGCGGTCGGAAACGACGCGCATGACTAGACATGAGCCTCTCGACGGGAAGGGCCGCAAGTGGTCTGTATGCTCGTGATAATCAAGTCGTCTGCCCGTTTCGGGCCACGATACTTGCCGTCGACGACCAGCCAGCCCCGGTCCAGGCTTTGGGTGGGGCGAAGTACTCGTAAGAGAGAGTACGAGCATTACCGAATGCGGCACATCCCACATCCAGCACGGGAGAAAGACGCCGTGATTCGATGCTGCGAATAACGGTCATGGTAAATGCAGGAGCATAAACTCCTTCGAAACGCACACGGTCATTCAGCCCGACACTATGTGGCGGGCTGCGGCGCTATTGTGCTCGTAGTTTGCTGTGGGCGCATGCCGCCTACAGACCGACCTTACCGACCTAGGTAGGCACCTACGAGTATTGATGAGTTTGCCGTCGGCGCGTGCTGCCTATTGTAGAGTTTGCCGCGGCGCACGCCAAACGGAGAACAGCGCGCTCAGGCCAGGCCCAGTCGTCGGCTTGTCGGCACCGCTGACTGCAACGATTGCAACGCAGGCGGGATCCTGCTGGGGCAACAATATGTGCTGCTGCGAGCCGTTTGCTCCTTGGCGGAAGCCCACATTCCCCTGCCGTCTGGAGCTGCCGCTCCGTCATTCCAATCGAGGAGCATCGTGACCAGCCACGGGCAGTCAATCCGAGTACGTACCTACTGCTTATGGGCAGCCGAGCGCAGCCGTCAGCCCCTTTCGTTGGGCTTGGCGGCTGGTGGCTGTATGCCAAACCGCCCTCATCAAACATTCCGGGCTGCTCGTGCCATGTCCGGCCCTTGGCCTGGTCGACGGCCGGGTTTGCGGCAGGCTTCTCATCTCGCCGAAAAATAGCGATCAACAGCACCGGGCGAGCGGGCGGCGGAGAATTGATGCTGGACAAGAGCCCCGCAGAGTCGGCTTGAGGCGGCCGAGACAACAGGACGCCCCAACAAACACCGGGGCCGGCCAGGGCGGCCAGCCATGAACGCGTCACGGGTACGAGCACGAGAAGGGGCAGCGTCGCGCGCGGACAAGACCCGTGCGCGCCTTGTCCGCGATGCCGTATCCTCGGTGCACGACATGCTTTCGTGCCGTCCGTCGCAGACAGGGCCAGCGGACGCCTGCGTGGATTGTCGCGATTCACATCTAGAGCAAACAAGGCGCACATTTGCCCGCATTGCCGACACGGCCCCCCCTGCACCCCTGCACCCATGGTGCCATTGCAGGCGCCCAGGGCTCTGGACCAGGCCCCACTGAAGATTTCCTCTCGCTGGCTCCTGACTCGCTGTGCCCAGAGGCCATTCAGGGCACGCCCCCATGCATCGGTGCCCCTAGCGCTGGCTCTGCCGCATCTGGCCTGGCCCAAGCGTCTGTCAGTGCCATCCCAAGGCCCCCTCTCATGTCCTTTGATTCCTCCCTCCCTGGTCCTGCCCAGCAACAATCCCATCAACAAAACCCAGCCTGTCTGCCCTCGGTCCTCCACTGGAGATCTCTGCCCGCCACTGCCGCCGCCGCCGCCGCCGCCGTCGTCGATTTGCCCTTCTTGTTCACGCCCAGGCCGACTGAAGCTCAAGAGCCGCCCTCTTGTCCGCTCCGTGGCTGGGTGTCCACCGCCGTGGCTGTGCCTGTCCCCAAAGGCTTCATCGACAGAGCTTCCCGCACTCTTGGACTTTCCTACCTTCCTTTGCGTTCTCGGTCGGTATTTGGTGCACTGCAGAGGGTTCTGGAAACCTATCCAGCTGCACCGCCGACGCAATTCTCGACGCCCGCCGCAGCGGCAGCATCGCATCACTCACTACAAGCACGCAAGGTGGGTCCACGAGCTTCGTCTGGGTTGCCATGGCACGAGTCAACGCCTGCGCCCTCTCGATTGCCTGCATTTCGGGCCTTGGCTGACCGCGTTCCTTGTTCTCAGACAACCCGAGTCTTGGCTGCCCACGACCACGACGACTCACCCGTATCGATACTCCCCTTCCGCTCCTTCGCCTCTCCGTCTTGGACGCCAAATCCATCGGCAGCTTGATCCTGCCACCGCGCAGCGTCGAAGCATATACACAGCCTCCCCCCGGTCACCCAAGCAGCAGCAATGGCGTCCCGCGACCAAAAGACGATAGTCACCCAGACAACAGGCCTCCACATCGACACCAGCGTCGCCGTACCCGAAAAGGCGACCCTCTCCCCGTTGGACAAGTCCTCCAACCATAGCGGCCATACCACGCCACGGTCAGAGGCCGGAAATCCATTCGACACAGACATCGAGGCCATGATGACCAATAGCCCGATGGACAAATGCCCCCGCGGCAGCGTGGTGCTCACGAGGAAGAACGACTGCCAGGTATGGCCGGGCAAGGATTACTGGAAACAGCGAGCCAAGGCGTCAAAGAATCAACGCAGCTGCACCAGCATGGCTCGCCTCGATCGTCGCACCAGGATCGCCGTCAAGGTCATGATTGTCGTGTTTGTCGTCGGCCTTGCCGTCGGTATTGGATTCGGCGTCAGCAAGCCTCTCGGGGCACCCATCTGGGGCAAACCCAACTCGTAGCCTGGACGAGCGCTCTTAGGCGACGACAACTCGGACCGGGTACACCACGGTACACGGTAAACACGCCCGCCTGCATCCGCACTAGACCCCGACGGCCACTGTCTTCCATTTTTCCTTTTCCTTTTTCCCTTTTTCCATTGGTTTCTGCGACCCTGCCTATTTAATCAACAAATACCACAAGCCGTTGGCCATGACCATGGCGGGCAGGATCGCAATTCGCATATATACATCTCGTCTATCTCTACCGGCACCAATAGGCGACGACCTGGATCCGCCGCGGACGGGAGGATTCGAGAAGCAAGCACAGCCTGGCGTTATGGAGTTTGCGTCGTGTGCGTCATGGACGGCACGCAGGGCACATTGACAGACTCACACTCACACATGGATCATTCTGGGGAGGAGAGCGGGTGAATGGGGAGTTGATGCGCACACATGATATATTGCCGTCGGCGGCAGGTGGCAAGAGAGGGTTACGGCACGGGGCGTCCATCTAGAAATGGAGGGCTAGGTATGGGATACACATGCAGTTACATGTGCTGTACAGCTGGCAGAGGCGGGCAGGCAATTGACGTACCATCTGGGTCTCGCACCTACGAGCGCCATCGCGTCGCGTCGCGCCGCCGGTGATGATGGCTCGTCGGAGTAGGGTGCTGACTACGCCTGTTCCTGCGCCGTGTTCCTGCGCCGTGTTCCTGCGCAAGCGGGACCAGAAGCGGAGGTGGTGGCTGACAGCGTGGGGGTGCCATTGGCGACATTGGGGGTGACGTGGCTGATGACCTGCGAGCCCCACCCCGTTCCACGTGCCCCGGGGCTGCTGGTCTATTAATACCTGGATGCGTTTATCCGCGACGGACAGACCCGTCTGCCAACATCGCGACGGCCACCGTGCTGAGCAATGCCCGGGGCCTATTGCGCGGTTGACGCTGCGGCGAAGCCCATCCGAGCGAGGCGGCACAACACATGTCCGCCATGCCGCGGTTGCACCGTCGCCGCGCTGCAACAAAGGACCGGCCTCCGCACGAGGGACCCCCATCACGCATCCCATCACGCATCCCGATGCACGGCATCCCCGAGTCGCCGCGCACACGCACCGAGCTGGTCAAATGCTGCATATTTGCTAGAAACACGAGCGGTGGCGAGTCTCTACCCGGCGCCTGGCTCCCCGTGTTGCGTCTCTCCAACGGCAGTTCGTCGTCTGCGGCAGACCAGGCCCTCCCTCGGCACCTCGCGCACGTACGATGCTTGCAATTGTCAAACGAACCCCTCCCCGTCCCTCTGGACCAGCCCAAATCCAACCAGCAGCACGTGTGTCGTGCTCCGCGAGCCACGGCTTTCGTGTTTCATCTCGCCTCCGCCCCCCGCGGGTTGCCGCCTACCTACGAGAAGCACACCCTATTAGCAGAAAAAGCCAGGTGCAGCAGCCCTCGGCCAACTCGAAGCGAGTGACAAGTTGGGGACTGAGTGTGTGCGTGCGGTAAAAGACAAAGAAAACATGCGGGCTTTGGTAGGATTACAAAGAGCTCCAATATCGCACATCGTGTCCCTCTGTGCTCCGTGGCCACGTGCTGAACACGTTTCCGGCCACCATACGGGGGCGTAATTCCCTGCCGCTGCGGCTGCGCTGCCAGATGGGCTGTGTCGTGTGTCTTCCGGGCTTGACGCCGTGGACTTTGGCGCCGCTTCCATGACATCGACCGATGTGGCATAGACACATCAGGCATCTTTGCCAGCATGGTCAAAACATCGGAATCGAAGTGACTCGGCGCCGTGCTCAGACGGACTGGTACAACAGCAGGGGCTCGCCAACGTTTTCGATTTCGGGAATCGTGCACTTGAGGTCAAATGCTTTCGACAGGACAATCTTGAAGATCTAGACAGCATTTGTCAGTCGTCTTGCGACTTGTCACGCTTCCCCATGGGGGTGTCATGAACCTTTTGGACGTTGATGCTGTGGCTCGTGCTCGAGAAGATGAGCGATGCCCTCATGGCCTTGGCAAACCGCCTCGCCTGACACGAGTTAGCATCTGACTGTGCCATCCGCCCGCAGGCCACGCCGCGGCGGCAGCCAACCCACCTGATTCGAAATCTCCTCCTGGTCCTGGATCGGAAAGTTGACAAAGTGGTCGTACTTGGTGCCGACCAAGATGGGAATGGCCGTCTTGTTGAAGCCCCTCCCCTGCCGGTACCACTCCTTGATGCTGTTCAGGGTGCTCTTTCGCGTCAAGTCGAACATGAAGAGGATGGCAACGGCGTCGTTACACACGAGCGGCAGCATGTTGACAAACTCGCGCTGGCCCCCCAGGTCCCAGATGGAAAAGGTGATTTCGGTGTTGCGGATCGAGATGGTCTTCTCCATGAAGTTGACGCCGAGCGTCTGGATGTAGTCCTCGTCCCAGCTGCCCTCGACGTACTTGACCATGAGGGATGTCTTGCCGATCTGGGCATCGCCCACCATGCCGACCTTGATGACCACGTGGTTCCGGCCGTTGAGGGGTTCGGAGCCCTGTCGGAACTCGCCGCCCTGGACCTGGTGTGGCGGGTTGGACGGGTTGGACATGCCGCTGGCGGGTCGCGAGAGGGAGGGCGCGCTGGATACGGGCGGGGTGTACCGGGCCGCGGGGTCATCGTCGTGCCGAGGGCTGCCGGGCATGCCTTGATCGAGGGACCGGCTCTGCTGGTGGTGGAAGCCATTGTCGGGGGCCCCTACTTGAGCAGAGCCCTCGATGCTGCCGAGCGCGTCTTCGGGGCCGTCGTGCGATGAAGGAGGCGGGGCCTGCTGGTCGGCAAGTTGGTCGGGCAACTGGTCGGGCTGCTGGCCGGGCTGCTGGCCGGGCTGTTGATCCATCTCCATGGTATCGACGGCGGCAGCGTCGTGGAGATGGTCCGGGGGTGCCGCTGGCTCCGTCGGAAGATCCAGCTTGAATGGCGGTCGGCGGCTGAGGCCTAGCCGATCGGGCGAAACAAGTTCGGGGGCGAGGACGATTTCAGTTAAGCTGATGCATCGAGAGTAGAGAGTCGACGTTGCGGAGGAGCGAATTTGGGATGAAGCGAGAGCTGAACCCCCACCCAGGCGAAGACGGGGTCCGCGCAAGAAGCAGCCGCCCTGGTCGTCGATATCGGAGCCTAAGCCGGAGGGGAAAGGGCGTGCAATGCTATGCTGGATGAATGGAATACAGACGAGACGAGCCCAAGAACCGGAGCAGTGTGGGCGGGATGAAGCTGGCAGGGCAGGGGTAGGTTGGCTCGACCCTGGGCTCCACGCCAGGGAGTCGATGGCCCGGATCGGAATTTCCGAGGCGCCGCACCGGAGCCCGTCCACGTTAAATCTTGTTGCCTCCCAGCGCTGATTGACATGCGCCCATGCTCGAGCACCAAGCAATGTGTGCCTCGAATCGATTTCCCCTTCGCTGTCCGTCCGGCGGGGTGTGACGTGCGAGCTGCCGACTGCAAGCGCGCGCGACACTGGACGAACTCGGGACGTGACACGGCCGCGTCGTGCTACCTTTGCAGGCCTTGGAGGGGGCGGCGCTTGGGGTCCGCCGTCCGCTGGCACGATAACACGACTCTTGATGAAGGGTTATAAAAGCTGATATATATATGATGTACATATATCAACTGGAATTGAAGTAAAAGATATTCGCTATTGCTTCAACGCGTATTGCTTCAATTAATTGAGCCGGTAACACACGACGTAGCGCGGCGCGCCTGTCCAGGGGCCCATTCGCCAGCTGTTTTACCTCGGTTGAGGACATCGATATTCCAGCTCTTCCGTACGGTGTAATGCCTCCTCCATCCCCTTGAGGCGTACTCCGTGGTCGCTGCCGACCCGTTATGTCTGTATTGTCTCCATTGGGCCGCCCGTGCTCTGTCCCCATGGTGTGGGAAAGCGGAAAAGATGACTAAGACGTCGCAACTCTCACAGCGCCGATATCGACAACCAGGGTCCGGAGGTCGGCCATCGCCTTAGTTGCAGGCTTCCGCTTCCGCCAGAACATTTTTTTCTACTTTAACTCGCCCAGCAAGCCTCCTCCTCCGTCACGACGAGACCATGGCCTCAATTGCCGCTCGCTCCCTCGGCGCGGCCGTGCGCCTGGCTGCTCCCCGCGCCGCCCCCGTCGCCGTGCGCGCGCCCTCCCGGACCTTTTCGACCTCGAGGATGAGTACGAGTCCCTCCCTGCCTGCCTTGCCCGAGTCGTCGTCGACCTATAGGACCCTCCCCACCGGTAGCGATAGCGTGTATTGAGCTGCTGCGGCTCCGCTGACAGCGTGTCCTTCTAGGCCTCGTCCGCAGATACACCAAGGACCACGAATGGGTTGACCTCGCCGCCGACCGCAAGACGGGCGTCGTCGGCATCTCCGAGTACGCCGCCGAACAGCTCGGTGACGTCGTCTACGTCGAGCTGCCCGAGGTCGGCAGCGACTTCATCGACCAGGGCGACGCCCTCGGTGCCGTCGAGTCGGTCAAGAGCGCCAGCGACATCAACGCCCCTGTCCGCTGCAGGGTCCTCCAGGCCAACGACCTGCTCGAGGAGAAGCCCGCCACCATCAACAAGCTCCCCGAGGATGACAGCAACGGCGGCGGCTGGATCGTCAAGGTCGCGGTCGACGAGGAGGGCGCCAAGCAGGTCGACGGGCTGATGGACGCCGACGCCTACAAGGACTTCATCTCCAAGTAGACCACTCTGTGTATGTTTTGGTCCTTTGGACGCAAAGACGCAAAAAAGACTTTGGAAGCTGGCGAGGAAGATGAATGGATGGATGGATTGTTTTGTTACTCGGGAGCATGGGCAGACGGGTAGCCGGGGAGGCAGTTCAACCTGAGAGACGGACCAGGGCTCATCTTTTAACATGTTTGGGGAGCAGGGTATGTTGCGGTCTAAATACACCGTGTCATCGGCGGCACCAACGTCATCTTCATGCTTGACCCAGCGTCCCTTGAGCGGAGAGTCCCGGTACCCGCCGGGCCGTGAGTTTTCATGGTGATCTCTCTACTCCGTCGTCGCCGGCGTCGACCGCTTCGCGTTGATGGCGTCGAGGATCTTGTCCGCTCCCCGGCTCACAAGATCGAGCGCCACCCGCTTCCCCAGCTCCTCGGCTGCCTCGGGGGTGGCAATTGCCTCCGTCACCACCGCGTCCACGGCCTCCGTGCCCGCGGCCGACACGACGGTCGCGCGCATCCGCAGCCTGCCCTCCTCCACCCACCGCGTCTCGACCCCGATGGGCACGCTGCACCCCCCCTCGAGGGTCCGCATCAGGCTCCTCTCCGCGGTGCACGCCAGGCTGGTTTCCCTGTCCTCGAGCTGCCTCAGCGCCCGCAGGACCCTCTCGTCGCCCTCGCGGCACTCGACGCCCAGCGCGCCCTGACCGACGGCGTGTAGGATCCCGCCGTTGTCCATCTCCAGGTACTGAGAGATGTGATGTCCCAGGTCCATGCGCTGCAGTCCGGCCGCGGCGAGGATGAGGGCCGTCATCTCGGGGTCCTCCTCCAGCTTCCCGAGCCGGGTTTGGATGTTGCCGCGGACGTCCTTGAACCTGAGCCCGGGATACCGCCGGGCCAGCTGCGCGATGCGGCGCACGCTGCTGGTTCCGATGACGCTCCCCGCCGGCAGGTCTGACAGGCTCTTCCAGCCGTTCTTGTCTGCAAGCTCCTTCTTGATGATCAATGTGTCCCGGGGGTCCTCCCTCTTGGTCACGCAGCCCAGAACGCAGCCCTCGGGTAGCGTCGTGGGCATGTCCTTGAGCGAGTGCACCACCAGGTCCAGCTGGTTACCGACCAGCAGCTCCTCCAGCTGTGACGTCCACAGGCCCTTGCCGCCAAAGTTGTATAGCGCCGTGTTCTGGTCACGGTCGCCCGTCGTGGTCATTCCGTGGACGGGGAACGAGCAGGTCGGGAAGACGGCCTTGAGGGCCGAGACGACAATCTCGGTCTGCGCGAGGGCGAGCGGCGACTTTCGTGTGCCCACGGTCATGGTGGTTGCGCCATGCAGCGCGTCCGTCGCCTGCGCCTCTGCCATTGTGGTTTCTTGGGCTCCTTCGTCAGACGCCGCGAGATGAGAGCCCGCGAAAGAGGTGGGAGCGACGGGCCCAACAGCCTTTCGAGGTGGTGTGAGGTTGATGATGGACGCTGCGAGGACGGCGGAGGGGTAGCAAACGAGAGCTTGGCGGGGCACATGGCCAAATGTCGCGCGCCACAGCGTCGGTGTTGGTGGTGTCTTCATATGCCATTGGAAGCATGTGAGACCCACCCAATCTTGCACCCAGTCTTCGAGCAACAGCCGACCCAGACTGTCGAGTTCGTTCAGGATGCCTGGATGTGGGAGCGACTGGCCATGGCGCTCTCTTGTACACGAACCTCGCTCGACGTTGGATCAACTTGAACAACAGTCACACAGCTCCGGGTGCGCTTATCCTAGAGGCAAACTCGACCACGTAGTACATGTATCGACTAGGCCGACTGGGCCGTCCATGGTGGTCAGGCTTTCACTCACTATCCGTAGGTTTATGGTTGGACGGTGTTGATATTCGCTTCTACTTGTGCTCTGGCATCTTGCTCAACAGCTTTGCGATGGTTGTACAATGATGGCACATATACCGAATCACGGCTATCTGGTGTAAGTCGTAGCCAGGAGCTTGTTTGCTGGTTCTCCAGGCGCCGGCTCTCTAGACGGAAGCCGAATATAAAATCTTCAAGGAACTCCTCTCCCTTCCTGCTTCCTCTTTTCTGGATTTACTCTTGGATCGAACAAAGCGGTACATCTCCGAGTTGTGGCGTCTCCCTTGGTCTTTCTATATCAGCAGAAACAACTCGTCGTGACGATGAAGTTCATCCTTGGGCTCCTCGCCGTTGCCGCATTGGCTCTGAGCCTGGCGGCGCCTCAGCTGCAGACGCCGGCAACGCCGCCGCCGCCGCTGCCCTCCACCCCGTCCAGCCGTGCACCCTCGTCCTCGACGCAGGATGCCCCGTCTGCGCCTGCAGACACCACCACAGACCAGTCGCCGCCGGCCCCCACGGTCTCGGGAGGGCCGCCGGGACCAATCTGCGAGTGCGGCTACACCTACTGCGCCTCGGTGCTCTTGGGCATGAGTAAGTAACATGGACACCCGACAAGATACCCACCCGGCGATGCAAGCTCACGTGGCCCGTAGAGAAGCCGTGGAACCAGAAGCAGCTGGCCGAGGCGTACTGCAAGACGCCCAACGCCCCTTGCGCCCTCGGAGCGCCGAGCACAGACGTCAGGTCGGCGCTGTATCTGTGCCTCTGCGACGGCACGGAGCAGCGCGTAGGCGACAAGCTGCACCTGCTCTGCGGCTGCGACAAGTGCCTGGTTGCTGGGCCGGACTTTCGAGGACGGTGCGAGACGCCGTGCCACGCCGGGAGTTGTCAGTGAGGTTGCATCACGAATCCGCGCCGGGGGTGGGGGTAATGGAGGGCATGGGTGAAGGGGAGGACTCGTGCTTGGGAGGATCCGGGGTTGTCTGCTGTATTTCTGAAGGTTATTTCTTAGTCGTTGCGACCGTCAATCCATCCATCCATCATGCTGAGTGGGTTTGTTCGGCCGCGGCCGTAGCCAAGATGGCGCCACCTGGCGGCCACGCTTGCATTGCATCCAGGCACCCTCTTCAGCCACTGAAGACGGACGCCTCTGAAGAAGCACCCGGCCGATTTTCATGTGAGTCGGCTCTTCAGCAGGGCGGATGCAGCGTGCGGCGAGTCGGACACGGACCTGGTGCAGGGTAGCGACCGATGGTATTCAGGATCCCCGACGGCCCAGGACCTTTTGCTTCTCGCCAAGCCGCGTCTCGCTCAAACACGCAGCTCTCGACTCGTCTCGGCCCCATGGCGGCGCGCAACGCAACATCAGGGTGCCCTCCCGGCCCCCCCCAAGAAGTCAAAGCCGCGTTCGCCGCACGCTCCGACCGTCAAGCCTCGGCCAGCTCGGCCCAAGGCTTAGCGCCGACAACGCCCGCGGTCCCTCACTGAACCCGTCCCTCACTGAACCCCGCACCCGGACAAGGCGCCAGGGATGGCAGTTGGGGTGCGGCGGCACGCTGGCTCGGCGGGGCCGTGGCCGGTGGTTACAGCGCCGCGGCGGCATCGATGAAGCTGTCCAATCCGTGCCATGCCATTGTGTCACCACCTGCGCGAAATAGGCACAAGACCTGGGCCGCATGCATGCACGGCGGCGCACAGAGCAGGTCGCAGGACTCGCGGCGTCGACGAGGCACACCTCCGGCGGGCCCTGGAGCTGAGGTGAGGCGACTTTCTTAGGGCGGGGGTCCCTGTACCTCGGACCCGATGCCCTTCGCCCCCGAGTCTCCATCCCCTCTGCCTCGTCCCGTTCGCATGCTCCTGTCCCGGAGGGCCGAGAAGCAGCTTTGGACGGATTCAACCTCCCATCGCCGCCGCTGTCGTCGTCGTCGTCGCCGTGGTCTGCTGTCTTCGTTGCTTGCGCGTTCGCCTGTCGCTGCGCTTCCGAGAACCGGAGCTGCTCCTGGTCGCCATCACCCGCTCGCCCCCACGCTGCACGGCCTGTCCGACGCGCCGCCCATGACGAGCCGCCTCAGATGAGTGTCCTTTCGTGATGGCGTCCAACGTGCTGCGCCCGCTCGCCTCCGAGCTCTGCCTCTCCTCGTCCTCCTCGCCCTCCCGCCTCGCGCGGCAGCGTCTCCAAGGTCGGCAGCTCCTCGCCCTCACCCTGCATTCTCCCGGGTGCAACGACTAATTTCCTCTTCAACTCCAGACCTCAAGCCGCTGCTGGCATCTCGCCGGCAATGGCAGCATACCCTTGGCGCCTCGAGGCGGCGCGTCCTCGTGCCCGCCGTCGCGAAGACCCGGTCCCTCGTGCGTCATGCCTCGGTGGTGACCTCGTCGCCCGCGCCCGCGCCCGAGAAGCCGTCCTCTACTGCCGTGGTGCCGCCGACGACGCCATACGGCGAGCTCACCGTGGGCGTGCCCAAGGAAATCTACCCCGACGAGCGCCGTGTCGCGCTGACGCCGGCCAACGTTGCGCTTCTGCTTAAAAAGGGCTTCGGCAAGGTCCTGGTCCAGCGGGGCGCCGGCGCAGCTGCTGAATTCCACGACGAAGCTTACGAAAAGGCCGGCGCCACGCTCGTCGACAATCCCAGCGGTATCTGGTCCAGAGCCCACATCGTGCTCAAAGTCCGTGGCCCATCCGTGGACGAAGTCGACTCCGTCAAGGAGAAGCAGACCGTTATTTCCTTCTTGCAACCCGCCCAGAACAGGCATCTTGTCCAGAAGCTGGCCGACAAAAACGCCACCACCTTTGCCATGGATATGATTCCCCGTATTTCTCGTGCCCAGGTATTCGATGCCCTCAGCAGCATGGCCAACATTGCTGGCTACAAGGCCGTCCTCGAGGCATCCAACGTCTTTGGGAGGTTCCTGACTGGCCAGGTGACGGCTGCCGGCAAGATCCCGCCTTGCAAGGTCCTCATCATTGGTGCTGGCGTGGCCGGCCTGAGCGCCATCGCCACGGCTCGGCGAATGGGCGCCATTGTCCGAGGCTTCGACACCAGACCCGCCGCGCGAGAACAGGTCCAGTCTCTCGGCGCCGAGTTTATCGAGGTCGAGATCCAGGAAGACGGGTCTGGAGCTGGAGGCTATGCCAAGGAGATGAGCAAGGAGTTCATTGAAGCCGAGATGAAGCTCTTCAAGGACCAGGCCAAGGAAGTAGACATCATCATCACCACGGCTCTGATCCCCGGCAAGCCAGCCCCCAAGCTCATCAAGATGGACATGCTCGACGTCATGAAGCCCGGCAGCGTCATTGTTGACCTGGCTGCCGAGGCGGGCGGAAACTGCGAGGCGACCAAGCCGGGCGAGCTGGCCGTTTACAACGATGTCAAGGTCATCGGTGAGTGCCATTGAGGCCCGAATTGGTGGTTTGCAACTTACGGGAATACAAGGATACACCGATCTACCATCTCGACTCCCCACCCAGTCCTCGACGCTCTACTCCAACAACATCACCAAGTTCCTGCTCTCCATGTCCCCCAAGGACAATGAGTTTGGCATCGACCTTTCCGACGAGGTTGTGCGCGGCTCCATCGTCACGCAAAACGGCGACGTAATTCCACCTGCTCCTCGTCCGGCGCCCCCTCCGGCGCCCGCGAAGCCAGCAGCCGCCGAAGCCGCCGCCGAGACCGTGGCCCTCACGCCCTGGCAGAGCAAGACGCGCGAAGTTGCCGCTGTCACGGGTGGCATGGGAACTCTCCTGGCGCTTGGAAAGTTCACCGGGCCGCTCTTCATGTCCAATGCCTTTACGTTTGCGCTTGCTAGCTTGATTGGATACCGTGTCGTCTGGGGCGTGGTCCCGGCCCTGCATTCCCCCCTCATGAGCGTCACGAATGCGATTTCCGGCATGGTCGGCGTCGGAGGTCTTTTCATTCTCGGTGGAGGGTTCCTACCGGAGACGATTCCGCAGGCATTCGGAGCGGCGAGCGTTTTGCTGGCGTTTGTCAACGTCGGCGGCGGTTTTGTCATCACCAAGCGCATGCTGGACATGTTTAAGCGTGAGTGCCGAGCTAGGGGTGCTGATTGGAGGGCAAACACTGACGCGGAGCACAGGACCAACTGATCCTCCCGAGTATCCGTGGTTATATGGTATTCCCGCGGCTTTGTTTGGCGGTGGATTTATTGCTGCTGCAGCCACGGGCGCAGCTGGACTGGTCCAGGCCGGATACCTCGCCAGTTCCGTCCTCTGCATCGGGTCCATCTCCGGCCTCGCGTCCCAGACCACGGCCCGATTGGGCAACACCTTGGGCATTCTCGGCGTTGGGTCTGGCGTTCTCGCGAGCCTGCTGGCCGCAGGCTTCTCCCCCGAGGTCCTGGCTCAGTTTGGTGGTCTCGCCACCATTGGCGCTCTTGCAGGTATGTGAGGCGAGAGGGTTCCAGCGACGGGCTCTGGCGACGACTGGTTTCTAATCGTCCTTAGGTTTCTTGATTGGCAAGCGAATCACACCTACGGATCTTCCACAGACGGTGGCCGCCCTCCACTCCGTCGTCGGCCTGGCGGCTGTTTTGACCAGCATCGGCAGTGTCATGACGGACGTCACGGATCTCTCAACCTTGCACATGGTCACTGCCTATCTCGGTGTCCTCATCGGTATGTCCTTACTTGTAAACCCCCATTCGATTGTCTGTTTGCGATGCTAACTGCACTAGGTGGCATCACCTTCACTGGATCCATTGTTGCTTTCCTCAAGCTTGCCGGCCGGATGTCGTCCCGCCCCACGATCTTGCCCGGACGGCATCTCATCAACTCGGGCCTGCTGGCGACCAACGCTGCTACGATGGGCATGTTCCTCACAATGGCACCGGGTAGCCCCATGATTGCCGCCGGCGCGCTGGCCGCGAACACGGTTCTGAGTTTCGCCAAGGGCTTCACCACCACTGCCGCCATTGGAGGCGCTGATATGCGTAAGCCTGCGACCTGTCTCGTTGATATTGCTGTGATACTGACAATGTACCTCAGCCGTCGTCATCACTGTTCTTAACGCGTACAGTGGTTTTGCCCTCGTCGCCGAAGGCTTCATGCTCGACAACCCACTCCTCACGTCCGTCGGAGCGCTGATTGGAGTTTCCGGTTCCATCCTGTCGTACATTATGTGCGTCGCGATGAACCGATCCTTGACCAACGTCTTGTTTGGTGGACTGTCAACCCCCACTGCCGTCCAGGAATACAAACCGGAGGGCCAGGTCACGCAGACGTCCGTCGACGACCTGGCCGATGCGATGCTCAATGCCGAATCTGTGATTCTGGTTGTCGGCTACGGAATGGCCGTGGCCAAAGCGCAGTACGCCATATCGGACATTGTGTCTCTACTGCGCTCCAAGGGAATCACGGTTCGGTTCGCCATCCACCCCGTTGCCGGCCGAATGCCCGGCCAGTGCAACGTGCTCCTGGCGGAAGCAAGCGTGCCGTACGACATTGTCCTGGAAATGGATGAGATCAACGACGACTTTCCCGACACGGACCTGGCCGTGGTGATTGGCGCCAACGACACGGTGAACCCGATCGCCATGGAGAAGGGCAGTGCGATTGAGGGCATGCCGGTGCTGCATGCGTGGAAGAGCAAGCAGGTCGTGATTATGAAGAGAGGCATGGCTAGCGGCTACGGTAAGCTCGAAGCAGTTGGTGACGGTGAAGACTACGAATACTGACGCAACGTAGCTGATGTTCCTAACCCCATGTTTTACATGCCCAACGCTAGAATGCTGTTCGGAGACGCAAGGACGAGCTGCGAAGGTATGCCCCTGGTCTCCCCGTCTCCCGCAGCCCTCGAATACGTCTTACTGACTGCCATGCAGCTATCAAGAATGCAGTAGAGGCAAAGATGCAGTAGAGTTTAAACATTGGATCCATGTTGATATAGTTGCTTTGGATTTCATTCCCGCGGCCATTTGTTGCGACTCTGCCATGGATATGTTGGAGAGCGTCTGAATACCGTTCTTGGAACCGCGATTTCTCCTGCGTCAAGACGTATCGAGGGTTTATCTGCTGTGTGATATCAGCTTGTGCCCGTGGGACTCGGCAATCTGTCATTGGGTCAAAGTGTCAAATCGTAGCAAAGTCCCGTGGAGCGCACGAGATGAGGGAGCAATACGTGTTTGACAAGGTCCCATTCGTCTATTCCCACAGCTGCACATGTACAAACGTTTCCCCTCTTTACCAGCCAACCGTCTATGCCCGCTGCGCCGCGACGGGCTCCCACGCCGTCAACTTGGGCTTTGTCCTGCATCACCGTCAGCGTCCACACCGACCCTCCAAGCACACCCAAGTCGGCGTCACGGCACGTAAAACTCACGTGCTGTACGTCTTGAACGCGCCGCGCGTCTGGGTGTAGTTGGGCTGCGCATGGGGTTTCTCGAAGAGGCGCGTGCCAACGACCATGAGGGCGTCCTGGGTCGGCGGCTGGTCGACGGAGTAGCTGATCCAGGCGTGCCAGCCGGGGTCGATCTGCGCGGCGTCGTAGTCGTGCTTGGCGTACTCTACCCAGCGCGTGCGCAGGGGCAGCTCCTCGTTGTTCTCGAAGAACTTGTTGCCCGCGCGGTCCTGGCCGATGAGGCGTCCGTGCTTGGTATCGCCTGCGCATCGTCAGTCCCCTTCCTGGTGTGCTTGGTTTGCGGTTTCGTTGGTCCGTGAGGATTCATACCAATATACTGTCGGGGGGGGGGCGAAGGAGCGATCGTTAGCAACGTCCGTCATCGAGGTTCGGGCGGTGGTGGTGGTCACGTACCAGCATCTGTCGGAAGTAATCCTGCGCGGGGAGAAGAGTGTCAGCATAGCGGTCAAGTTGCGGCAGCGGGATGGCATCGAGTACCTTGATTCCGACCTTGCGCAGGTTGCTGAGTGTTCGCCCGACCGTCGACATGATTGCGGTTGCGACAATTCGATGGTTGGAGGATGGATCGATGGTTGGAGGTTGAAGACGGATTGTCCGCGCGGCAAAACTTCGGCGGGGCGGACTTGTGCCAATGACGGAGCTTCAATATACAACCAAACTCTCTCGATGGCTTTCAACTTCTATTCTTTCCTCACAGATTGCCGTGCTGCTCGCCAAAGAATCTCGGAACCGAGTCCTGTAGCTTTTGGCGCAGAGGAGCCCAGTCGCAACGGGAGAAAAAAAGGAGGAAAACCCAGAACGACCGGCTCCGATGCTCGCCCGGAGCTGCACCCGCTGCGTCGCCAGAGCGCGCGGGCCGGCCTTCAGGACGAACATCGTGCCCGCGCGGGCCCGGTGCAGGCGGTACGCGACGCCTTCAGGCACGCCGGCCTCGTCGGCCCCGGGAAACGGAGCGGGAGTGCTGGCGCCGTTTGTGAGCGAGCTGGACCGCATGGCGCCGAGCTTCGACGTCCGCGGCGAGGACATCCGGATCCTGCAGACGCCGGCCGACTTTTACGAGACGCTCAAGGTACGGACGCAAGCAATTGGCTTTGCCGAGGGCGAGGCTTGCGTGGTGCAGGTGGGCTGACTGGGGTCGAGCAGGATCGCATACGCAACGCGAAGCGGCGCATCTTCCTGTCCACGCTGTACATTGGCAGGTCGGAGCGCGAGCTCATCGACGCGCTGCGGGACGCGCTGCGGCGCAACCCAGGGCTGAAGCTGAGCATCTTGACGGACGCCCTCCGCGGAACGCGAGAGGCACCCGGCCCGTCGTGCGCATCGCTGCTGGCGCCGCTCGTCGGCGAGTTTGGGCCGGACCGCGTCGAGGTCCGCATGTACCACACGCCCAACCTGACGGGGATGCGGAAGCGGCACATACCCAAGAGGATCAACGAGGGATGGGGGCTGCAGCACATGAAGCTGTACGGCGTCGACGACGAGATCATCATGTCTGGGTATGCGTGGCTTGAGCCGGCTGCCGCGTCTTGCTCTGTCGACTGACGTTCCTGCAGGGCCAACCTGTCGACGGACTACTTTACGGACCGCCAGGACCGATATCACCTCTTTAAATCCGAGCAAGTCACGGACCATTTTTGGAAGATACACAGCGCCGTCGGCTCGTTCAGCTTCCTGGTCGAGCCCTCGGCGGACGCGGACGACGCCGCCGGCTTCACCCTCTCCTGGCCCAGCACCAACTCTGCCCCGTCACCACTGCACGAGCCACGGGCGTTTGCCGAGAGCACGACGTCGACGCTGCGGAGCCTGCTGTCGCCCAGGGACGGGCGTCCGCAGAGCGACTTTGCCGACACGCGCGTGTACATGCTGGCCCAGATGTCCCAGGTCTTGCGCCCTGACACGTCGACCGAGCTGCTCGTCGTCACGCGCATCCTGGAGATGCTGGCGTCGCCGGCGTACAAGGGCTCGTCGTGGACGTTTACGGCCGGCTACTTCAACCCGGCGCCGTCGTTGACCAAGCTCCTCGTCGGAACCGCGTCCACCAACAACACCGTCATCACCGCCGCGCCCGAGGCCAACGGCTTCTACAGGTCCCCGGGCGTCTCGGGCCTGCTCCCCGACGCCTACGTCCTCCTCGCCCGCCGCTTCGTCCACCGCGTCCACCAGGCCCGCCGCGCCGGCGACGTGGCCCTCAAGGAGTGGCGGCGCGGCACCGTCGGCCAGCCCGGCGGCTGGTCGTACCACGCCAAGGGCCTGTGGGTGACGATGCCCGGCGACGCGCACCCGGCCATGAGCGTCGTCGGCAGCTCCAACTACACGCAGCGCAGCTACTCGCTCGACCTCGAGGCCGGCGCGCTCGTCGTGACGCGCGACGAGGGCCTGCGGCGGAGGCTCGGCGAGGAGCAGCGGTGGCTGCAGGAGCACGCGCGCACCGTGACGAGGGACGACTTTGCGCGCAACGAGCGGCGGGTCGGGCTCAAGGTGCGGATTGCCATGTGGATCGTGCAGCTGGTGGGCGGCGCGCTGTAGGATAATGGGCGGCGCACGTTGTAAGATGACAGTGATGCCACCGTGATACGCCGGCAATGCCGCGGTCTACTAACCCTATACCTAGTGACGTGTAAACACCATCTTCCTCATATTGTCCTAATGACAATTCAATAACGTCCTTACGTCCTCTATGGAGACCGTAGTCGTATTCGCCTAGGTCTCCAGTACGAGTCACCTCGTATACGCCTGTCTCTCTTGGTGGGTTACCTTGCACCAACCTCAACGTCAAGCGACTAAAGTCACGGCCACGAGAGGAATACTAAGAAATCAGAGCAATAGGGAGGAACATAGAGGCATCCCGGCTACAAGCGGCAGTCACTCTTTTCCCTTTATTAATAAGGACTATGGGATATAGGTTAGAATGACTATAGGTAAATTTTAGCGTCAAGGCATCTATGTTAATCTGCAAACATTGATCGTTTAAATGACCCGAATCGGATTTGTATGCATGATGGTACAAGTGGACGGCCCCAGAGAGTTCTACACAATCACCACAACGGACCAGCGAGCGCCTCATGACGCCAGTGATTCGTCCCCCGTCGGCCGCCCGCCTCGCGCGAAGCCACCGACGGCCACGCGGCTCACCAGGTCGCTCTGGTGCTGCTCAATCATCTCCTTGAGGACGCTGCGCTCCATGACCACCCTGCCCGTCTCGAGCAGGTCCTTGACGTCGACGTCGTCGAGGGCGAGCGCCCTGCCCTCCCACGGCAGCTGCTCCATGGCCTCGTACAGCCGGTCCCGCCTGTCGGCCGTGACGAAGAGCGTGCGCCCGTCGGCGCGGCCGAGCCCCAGCGCGCGCAGGACGCCGGCCGCGTACTTTTGCAGGTAGGCCTCGCGCAGGCCGTCCTTGAGGTAGCGGTCGGCGAGGAGCTCGAAGTCGCGCGGCAGGGCGAGGTCCATGCCGTCCTCGCAGACGAGCAGCTCGCCGCGGCGGTAGCGGTAGCTCAGCGCGGTGCGCCAGGCCTTGTCGTAGACCTTGCGGTTGAGGCGCGAGGCGAAGTCGCGCGGGTGCGGGCCGAAGGCCTTGCCGCCGCCGCGCAGGACGGGGCTCTGCCTGGTGCCGAGGCGGGCGCGGCCGGTGCCCTTTTGCGGGCGTATCTTGCGGTGGGAGCCGTGGACGTTGAAGCGCGTCTTGGACGAGGCGGTGCCCTGGCGGGTGCCGTCGCCCTCGAAGACGACGGCGTGGTGGAGGAGGTCGCGGCGGAGGGGGAGGTAGAGGTGCTGCACGGGCCAGCGCTCGAGGGCGGCGGGCTCGAGGGAGGGGAAGCGGTGGATGGTGAGGGGGACGGTCGAGACTGGAGAGCGAGCGATGATGTTAGGGGTGTTGCCTCCGAGGGGGGGATGGGAGGCCGGTTGCTGGATGCCCACCTGGATTCCACGACTGGAGTATGGACTGCGCACCCGCGGCGGATGGTGCGTCGTCTCTCGCAGGGGCTTCGGTGGCCATTGAGCGCGCAAAGGTCCTGCCGAGGCCGGCGGGCTGCGGTTCCAAGTCAGCGATGCTGCGTCGTCGGCCACGATGGGGCTGGCGAATTGCCTTGCAGGCGGACACTCTCAGCGCCGCCATGGCCTCGTTGAGGCACCCGACGCCTCTTGACGCCATTGCCGAGTCTGCGGCGTTTGCTTCGCAGCCCCTGGACGGTCGAATGCACCGAGGTCGCTCGTCGGGTGGATGCTGAGGCTGGTGGTGATGCTCGCGCGGCGGCAGGTCGAAAATCGCGAACTCGGGAGAGCGGAGCGCGGACGCGGCTAGTTCCGCGCCGACCCCTAAGGCTATGGTGGGTCCCCGAAGTTCGAAAAAGCTGTCGCCGTTGACCCTGGGCAAGAGTCTGTCCGGACGACTCTCAGTCGACCAACGACACCGACGACTCAACACCTCATCGTGCACGCAACATGTCGCGGTGCCGGGCCGTTGCGCGGCCGCTCGCACGGCAGCTGCAGCAGCAGCAGCAGCAGCCATGCGCAATCCGCCCATTCACCGCCGGCGCTGCCCGCGCCGCCGCCGAGGCCCGGGAGCAGCAGACGCGGCCCAGCGGCCTCGACCTCGACCCCGACACCGTGCTGCCCGAGTTCGAGGCGCAGCTGATCAAGGAGGGCAAGATGCCCGTCGGCTCGCGGCGGCGACGGGTGGCGATGCGCACGACGAGCAGCATCCCCTTCGAGCAGCTGCCCTACCAGGCCTTCCAGGAGGCGCGCCGCATCCTGGCCGCGGACCGCGAGGACAAGCTGTCCAAGATCGGGGCCGAGCTGGACAAGATCGCCTGGCTCGAGGACAAGGACGCGGCCGAGGTCAAGGGCGGGCAGCAGATGAAGGACACGAAGCTGGCGAGCTTGCGGCGGCACGTTGAGCGGCTGAAGATCCTGGCCGATGCCAACGACCCGTTGGTCAAGAAGAGGTTCGAGGACGGACTGGGTAAGCGATGCTGCGGTCCCCCTGCTGCAACTTCGGATCGTGGGCTGACGGAGCAATCTCAGGCGACATGAACAAGCCCATCTACCGCTACTACGCCCACCGGAAGTGGCGCTCGTACGACTACCGCCTCATCGCGCAGCGCATCAAGCAGTTCAACATCGTGCCCGACGTCCTGCCCAAGCTCGAGCCCACGGCCGACGTCCAGCTCTTCTTCCGGCGGCTCAAGATCCCGCCGGGCCAGATCGTCGACAGCGCCGTCAGCGAGAGCGCGCCGCGGCTGCGCGTGCAGGTCTTCGACAGGGGCGAGCGCCTCGTGACCGTGGCCGTCGTCGACGCCGACGTGCCCGACGTCGACCGCGACGGCTTCGCCAAGCGGTGCCACTACCTGGCGGCCAACATCCCGCTCAGCCCGACGGACACGTCGCTGCCGCTGAGCAGGATCACGGCCGCGGACCAGCTGGCGGTGCCGTGGATGCCCGCCTTTTCCCAAAAGGGCGCGCCCTACCACCGGCTGGGCATCTACCTGCTCCAGCAGGCACCCGGGCAGAGGGTGGACGTGGCCAGGATGAAGGACCTGTACGCGGGCCGCGACGGCTTCTCGCTCAAGTCGTGCCGCGACAAGTTCGGCCTCGAGCCCGTGGGCTTCAGCATGTTCCGCTCCGTCTGGGACGACAACACGGCCGCCGTCATGGCGCGGCACGGCATCCCCGGCGCCGACGTCGAGTTCCGCCCGACGCGCGTCCACAGCCTCAAGCCGCCCGTCCGGCCCCGCGGCTGGGAGGCCAAGCGCCAGGGCCCCAAGTACCGCCACCTCTGGAAGTACACGAAGCGCATCAGGGGCATCTCGAATGCCAAGGGGTGGATCAAGAAGCGGTAGGGGGAGGGCAACGAGGGCCTGGTCTGTGTCGTCGTGTATGATGGTGTATATTTACTAGACGTGCATGGCTCGGTAATGGAACAATGTCAGGGAACAACAACCACACGCACTCGTAGATGGTGCTCCGAGTCCCCTCGAGGTCTCATGCATGTGGCACAGCCGTGTGTAATCATTAATTAGCCCTCGAGCTACTGATTGTCGTCAATCTCGTGAATATTATCCGACTCCTTGTATACAGAGCATGAGGCACCCCTTACCAGCCCACGACCATAGGTATCCAATCCGCCCGTGCCGGATTCCCAACGCCAAAGCAAAGCAACGCAACGCAAAGCAGAGCAAAGCCCGATCCTCACAACCCATCGCTGCGCATCAGAGCCAAAAACAAGGGAGCCATCCCGACAAAGCCGTGAGGCAAGTTTCTCCAGGTTTCCTCCCCGCCCGCCGCCTGCCGTCTCCCGTTTTGATCGAGGGCTGTACCGCATCCCGTCGCGATTAACATCGCCCGCCATTTTTAGAGTAGTCGGAGGGAGGAGACCAGTCCTTGTTTTTGCAGTATACATTTTGTTCTTTACAAAACAACAATCTTGCATGTTTGTTTCTTGTTTTTGTTGCTTGTCTTTTTTGTTTGCTGGTTTGCTCGGTTCGTTTTCGATGCTTAGCCTGTGTCTTGGAACATCTCGTCGGGCATGTAGTCGTAGTTCATGGGCTCCGGCTTGGCCGGCGGGGACGAGAGGTGCGTGTCTTCGGTCTGCGCGGAGGACGACTGCGCGATGGAGCCTGCATTAGAGCACGCCGTTAGCAAAAGTCGGCTACCAACACCGGAAGAGAGGGTGAAGATAAAGGATCAACTCGCCATTACGACTCTGAATAGACGCCAGGCTGCCGATGCTCGAGTGCCGGCTCCCGCCGTGGCCGCCGTGGCCGCCGTGGGAGCCGGAGCTGGGGCCGCCGTGGGAGCCGGAGCTGGGGCCGGAGCCGGAGCCGGAGCGCTGGACGAAGCGCATGGCTTCGTTGCCGATCCAAGCGTCGATCTTGGCGTCTCCGCAGCCGGCGTGCCCCATGAGCCAGTTCTTGATCTGCGTCGCCTCCTCGAGCAGGCCGGCGCACTCGGCCTGCAGGCTGGCGTGCTGCTGCTCGAGTTCGCACTTGGTGGACTCGAGGTCGTGCACCCACTGCTTCTTCTTCTCGCGGCACTTGGACGCCGCGACGCGGTTGCGTTCGAGGCAGCGGCTGCGCCGGGCGTCGGCCTTGGAGCCAGCAGTGCTGGTGCTAGCGGCGCCGCCGCTGCTGCCGCCGCCCTTGGACGATGCTCGCCGCTGGCCACTGCCGCCGCCACTGCCGCCGCCGCAGCGCTTGAGCTGTTGCGCGGCGCGGGCCCTCGTCCTTTTCAGCCTCGGGGGCGCGGGGGCGGCGGGTTGCCTCTTGGCTGCTCGCCTGGGCGACTCGGCGGCCGGAGGCGGTTGGGACGAGGGGGAGGTGCGGGAGGCCGTATCGGGGGGGGAGACCATGGGTGGAGCCGCGGCGGCGTCGCCGGCGGCGACCTCGATGGTCTCGCCGGGATCGAGGACCGACTCGTCGCTGGGGACGGCGGGCAGCTCGCCCAGGTAGTCGATGGGGTTGCCGTCCAGGTCGCTGCCGAACATGCGCGGCGTCAGCATGAACTGGCTCGGCGAGTCGGCCGCGTCCTTTTCCATCTTGAGGCCGTAAAACGACAGGCCCATCCTGGGGTCGACCAGGACGTCGGCGTCGTCGTCGCCCATGTGCGGCAGCTCGTGCGCCGCGGCCTGTATGCCGAGGAACTCTGCGGTGGTGGCCATGCCGTGTTAGGCGGGTGGCGAAGGTCGATGGCACGAGGGGTGTTGCGAGCCGTTGAGACGGAGCTGGAGCTAGGTGCTGAGGCGAGGCTAGCGGGGATGCGTGTATCTGAGGGGGCAGCTGGCGATTATTTATTCATCGACTGGCGCTCGCCTGGTGGTGCGAGCAGGCACGCAAGGTGGTCCGCGAGGCTGCGATTCGGCGTACCACGGCTCTCGAGGAATGAGACGAGAAGGGTTCAGATCCGGGTCGGTGGTGGCAGGAGGATGCAAGATGAGTGCGGTGGGGAGATGTTGGGACGGCGGTTTGCGGCAGCGAGCAGCTGGTGGCCTGCTTTATTCGCACCGCGGGCCAGGGAGCTGAATGAGGGGTGGCCAAGGTCTGTTTGCTCGATGCGTCTATGAAACCTGCAGGGGGGGGAGCAGGTCGAGACTGGCGATTCGGCGAAGCTTGCCACAACCTGCCCGGGGGAGCGGGCATGGCGTCGGGCCAGGCTGGGAATGTGGCACACTGCAAACGGCCGCCGCTCTGCTCGTCGCACAGCCGGTCGCGCAGCTGGAGAGCCCGTCACGAGCAGCAACGAAGCACCGCGCAGGCCGTGTTGCAGCCCGTGTTGCAGCCCGTGTTGCAGGCCGCCCCCCGTCCGTCAGGCCATGTCATGCACGTCGTCCCCGGGGCAGGCGTCGCGGGCCTCGGGCAGCGCGGGCAGCGCACATGCCTGGAGCAGCAGGCCGGCAATCCATTGCCAGCCTGCAGCTCCCTCGTGGATGCTTCCGGCTGATTGGTGGCGCCGTGGTTGTGGCTCGAGCTGTCGGCGGTTGGTGAGAGGCTCTGGCCGAACTCTGTTTCAGCCCGGAGAGTACCATATGGCGGCGGATTACTGAAGGTCAGCTGCAATGCGGGCCTCGAGACGTCGTCCGACTTGTTCCGCGCAGCAGCTGCAAACTCTACGGGCATTTCCCATGGCGCCACGATGGGAAGCTCCTCGGGTGCCCGACGCTGGCCGTGCGTCGCACTCGCATGCACAGAGCACGGCACTGTCTCAGCCGCCGTCGAGAGCATGCCAGCGGCGCGCAACACCCGGGGCTGGAGGACTGGACGCCGAGCAGCACTAGCTGCAGCGTCACGGTGCGTGGCTCGTGGAGCAACCCGGCGTCGACGTCGCCGCGGCCATGGCAGCTAGTTCGTGACGGTGGTGGTGCGGGCAAACTCAGGAACGTCAAGGGGCTCCTGGGATATCGTGACTCGTGAGCTGCGAGATGGAGCTTGAGCGGCCATCTCGATCCCGAGCTGGCTACGGGCCAAACGCAGATGAAGGAGGTGTGGCATGGCCCATGATTTGCCGTTGGCAAAGCGTCGGGGCGCACCATCGAGAGATGGGTCAGGTGTGTCGCCATCACGTGAGCTGCATCACGTGACTACGCGGCGGCCTGGAGCCCGAGCCCGAGCGCGACAACGCGTAGTAAG